>QKMV01000646.1:0-20557 GCA_003287335.1 Lednia tumana
TATATTCAGAGCAGGTGCATTTTTTACGTTGAATGATCGGTCGAAGCCAGGCTGAAGCTATACTGGGACTCGATTTGTGTTTTTGCACTCGATTTGTGGTGTAATGTTGGTTATTTTCACGTACAACATCGTTTCCATGCAAATGAATGCGTTTTTGGCACCAATCTCCGCCTTAAAATCACATATTGCAATCTTATGGCGTGAGTCATTGGCGGGAAATTTGGTAATCATTTGAATTGCAGTTTGTTAGCCGAACGGTTATGTCGTTGATTATGCGTTCTGGAGATTGTATGGCGACTGGACTGGTGGTTGTACAACCATCACAACCCACAACCCACAGTACAGTTATCACACTTGACCAAGGTTTAATTATTATGATTATCTTTAATGTTTTCAATAAAATAAATAATTGAGAAGGAACGTCAACAGTTTTTTCAAATTTATTAGTACCAAACACCGACTGAAAAGTGCATTTTCATGCAACGTAACGCGAATTTCTCTAGTTCTTGGAATGACGAATTTTGACTCGCAATTTCTCAGACAAAATAATCATGTTAATCACTATAGTTCGCTAGATTTGTTAATACTTCACCAGACACCGAAAAGACACGAGTTCTACAGCATTTTTCGGGTCAACAGCTTGTCATGAAAAATCTGCCTGCCATAGACAGAAACATCTGACATCGCCGCGCGAGAAGGATTCGCTGGTAAATTAGCATATTTCATTAACCTGTGTTTACATAAGACAAGACAAAAAACATCTCATTTGGGCCTATGCTAACCATTGGAGCATACGTAACTCATTTATTCAAATGGCACAATTGCCTAACAAAATATAGCCTCTCCAGAAACCATGGCTTGGCACCTCCACCAGCTACATTCTTGCTCCGATTCACAAATCGACGCCGTTTGAACGGTCTCATATTTTTACGATCTGAGTTGAAACAACTAGTACCTGATTGACTCATCCGACAACTCTAAAAATGCCTTATGATTCTGACCCATTTCTACCGAATCGTGATGAAATGTTTTTGTTTAGCCTCTGGTGATGATCAACTCAAGAAACGAACAAATATTGCAATTTCAAACAGTGTGTATAGTAAATCAATGCTGAGCTGAAAGCGATTGTAACTCATACCGATCAAAGATTGTTTCTAATGGCCACAATAAAAAAAGTTAAACAGCCGACTGCCATAGCAGTAGATTTTAGTTATAATGTCTTAGTGTACGAAAAAACGCCCTATTTTCGGTGTAATGCCGTCTTGTTCGCTTACTTACCCGTAGTTCGAACAGAAGAACGCTATTCTCTTTAGAAAAACCACGTCAACAGATATTCCCTTACTTTTCAACAATCTTTGAAGACGTCAGGTGGAAAGGTATTATTATCAAAGAAGATAAAACATTGAAAACGTGACTTTTCGCCAGTAGCCTTCTAATATTGGCATCGGCAAATGCGGAATCCACCGATTATTGCGGATAGATAGATCCATGCTTGCTGGAGCCAATTGTGTGTTGTAATAAAAGCTAATAACCAATCTCATGCATAATATGGGTTACAATTGCCACAACTACGGCAGTTAGTAGTTGTCTGGCTAGGAAGTAATTACATGGCTTCTTTTATGTCGGACACACGATGGATGGGCTAATTGTTATACCCTTAGGTTAATTGCATGGACGTTATGATATTGCGATGGCGAACGATACCTCGTTCCATCAGAAATTCACACGACATTATAATTGTCTTGGTTAGGAAATTAGATGTTTTCTTATTATTGGTTTCACCTCGCCCCGATTTTTTCTTGCATCATTCTATAAATGATAGGATAATTGTTCTAGATATTATCATGTCTTATAAATCGGCAGGGTTTCAGCGCCAAATTAACAATGCATCGAATGATATTACACATTATCTAAACAAGTGACCGGCTTATCACACTTTCTTAATAACAAAATAACTAATATCTTCAAAATCTACTTTGTGATGGTCATGTGTGCAAGATAAATAATACATAATCAAGTAAAGTCAAAATATGAAGCCACTATCTACCGATCATTGTCAAAGTGCTTTTAAGTGCAAGTGAACAACCGTTGCAAGCGTTCATAATGCCCACCGGAGCTTGTAGAGATGAAAAACATTGTTAAAGATTTTAGTAGTTTTTCCATCCACAAAAACCTTTTCCTATCTTCATCGTTTTATGCATTTCTAACTTCTAGGAAACAATTTATTGATGTAATTTAATTCAATTACATTACAAAATTTACATTGGAACCTCTTTCTTACAATTCACTACCGCACATCCGTACTATTTCACACCGCACATCAGGAATACTATTCAACATTTCACAACATGTATTTAATTCGGGACTTAGTTGTAGTTTATCATTGAAAAAAATTGTCATACATTTTGTCTAAATAGTTTGTAAGTGAAATAGTTAATCACTTTAGTTTTCAAAAAAACTGTTAATAAATTTGTGCTGAGATTAGGCAGAAGACATGAGTTTTAAGAATGTAATAATCACTTTAGTTATTTTTGCATTTGTATGATTATTTTTATTCGCGTATTACAGGGTTTACATCAAAGGTTCAAATACCACAAGTTAAACCTCCACAAGTAACCTCCGCAAAGCGGAACTATAGGAATATTATTATAGATTATTAGAGAATATTGGCAAAAAAATCTCGAAAATATGCGATAGTTGAAGACTCAATTTAGTGAGCCGAATCTTTACTTTACGTCCTACATCAAAGCGTGCTCCTCAAAGCGTGCTCCTCAAAGCGTGCTCCGAAAACGGGCCGGTACCTTTGAGGAAGAAGGACGAAATGTTTCGTCGTGACGATATTCTGTCAATATTTTGTAGTTAGGTAATTAAACATTTGGCTATGCGCCAGTATGCAAAAGCTCAATACAAATATATTTTATTGCCTAGTAGTCATTAATCGGAGAAAACGATATTCGCAAGAAGCGAACAAATAGAATCTCTCAATGCGCCAACTATTGTATACATTTTCTTGAGGTATGGCCGTAAATCTAAAGGCGCAATGAAGAGTTACAGTATAGGCATCGTTGTACCACCTTAATGTTGTGCTTAAAGTGTGAATAAATGAAAGTATTGTTGCTTCCTGCGTGGGCTGGTATGGATGGTAGCGCTTCTTCTTCATATATTAATCTCTTCCTGGTTGCATTGCTATCACTTTCATTCTATAACAATTGCTCGCCTGCATTGCATCCCCATCTACTCCATCAACATGCCAACTAGGATGGATGGCCAAACTCTCAACACTATTGCTTCGAACCGGCAAAGACAAAAGTTACTATAGTGCAGGAATTAACAGGAATGGAGGAATTAACACGTTTACTAGTACAAAATGGGGGCAGGGAAACAAAAATATCTCAAATCTTAATTTTTTAACCAGCGCATTTCTACGAAAATTAGCAATTTAGTTTCATAAGACTCGATTCACAAACAAGGCTGAGTCGAGTGAAATTGCTGAGTGAATACTGAATAAAAGTACTGAAACTTAACCGACGTTTCGTAAGCTATGCTTTATATACTTCTTCAGAGTTACGTGCCTGGAATTGGCTGATAAAAGAGATACATCATAATTTTTGCTCCATTAAAACTCATTGAAACCGATTATGTCAATCTCTCTCCAAGCGACCGTTTCCCGTTTCCAGAAGTACACTTCTTCCGGGGAAGAAGCTTTGTACCCCTAATCCCCAAAACGAATCGACGACCACGATACGTACCACGAAAGGTCGGGAAAGTTGTAGCAGCTTCACTAAGCATCACTCAGTGTGTGAATCAGTTTTTCTGAAATCTGTTGTCATATTTATTGATAATATGAAATTACAGAATGAATGTTTAATCTTTAGAAAATAATTGCCTAATAATTGCCTAAATAATGGTCTTTTGCCACAAAATTGTGTCGGCTATGGAACAAGAAACCCTTTCATATTCCCATCGCCTTTCTTCAGCCAAGTGGAGAGGCATATTCACATCGATTGCTTTTCAAAATGCGCACATAATATACCGGTGGTTGTGCAAGGTGGATGGATATCAGTGAGCGCTGCTGCTCCCATGTGCACTTACGTACCGCGCCTAGCAACAGCGCGCGACTCGTCTGGGGACTGAACCAAAGATGCAGTTCGCGCGTCTAGCCGAGGGGAAAGTGAAGATGACTCTGCCAGGTGATGAGGAAGAACCTCTCCTAGGCACGACGACACGGCTATTTACATGTGGCAAGATTATGGGTGGTGAAAATTATTGCATATTTTTAGCACATATTATTCATGATACTGGATTTGTAGCACATTGGTAAATATGAGCACAAACTCGACTAAATATTTTGAAATCATTAGCATAATAATTTAGAAGACACTTGTGTAGTATTTTTATAATGTGACGGCAGTCAAACTTGAAAAATGTGCACCTGTGTCGGGATTCGAACTTAAGGGCCTATTGGGCTTCCTTTTAATTAATATAATAAAGGTGTTGGTATCTTTAAAAGTATTTTACTGGTTGTTTTGGAGAACGTAGTAGATTTAAGTGAGGTCGATGGCCAAAAAAACTGAATGTGTCTGTAAGCTTTTGGCCATACGTCACTTCACAAAGAGCATAAGAAAGTAATTTCTGTTAGTTGATGAACCTTGCATTTATACAACATGCACAAACAACTCAACGTGCCACGAAATAATAAACGTTGTCCAATGATTTATCACGACGCGAAGTATGTTAGTAACACTTCTTCATTAATCACTATAAAAAGCTCGTGACCGCGGTTTTTATACGGTCAATCAAAAGAGAGTTCGGGCTCCCATTAACAGTATTTGTTTAAGAGACCGGCCAAAGATCATATCGAAATTAATAATAGCTATCGAGGAAAGTTGATCTAAAGTAGCTAAAACCATTCATCAGGCGACACGGTCGTGAGTCTTTCATCTGGCTGAGCAATGTGAGCATTTAGACGCCTTGGAAAGGTGCTAATAAGTTATCTTATCCGGCAAAGCTTCTTCGTTCGTGGTCACATAGCCGGTTGCAAACGCTTGTGCTGTGTTTTTATAAATACTATGCATGATGGCCGTAACCTCAATAATGGTACATGGTAGACACATGCATGGAGGGAAAAACTGCACTTAAAAAAGACACGACAGTTAATGAGTGCTAATTTTGACTGGACACGAGTAGGACCCATTTATTAACCGCTCTATGGATGTCACTATAAAAATGAGAACTTTGTATTTTGCAAGTTGAATATTATCAAGGGGGGTTTCAAAGGTGGTCAAGTGAGAGTTGACAACCAATTTAACAACCATGTAGGTGCCGGCATCTTATTGCTATATCGTAAAAAAAATCAGTTGATTTCATATCAGTAATAATTTCACGTACCACATTACTTATAATCGCATATCACCACTAAGTAATCATTTACCTGTGCACATAATACATGTATTAATTAATTAATATCATAAAAAACTTTGTTTCGCGATGGCCATAATAGCAAAAGATTTTGGAATACTGACAAACTACGCAAAAGAGATTGCTTCACGTATATCAAAAACTATGTTGTAATTGAATATACAATTATGTCACTATACGTGTGCCTATAATATATAAATATATTAATCAGCAGAATTACCATAAAATTATATCCAAGTACTAGTTTAAAAAGGATGTGATCAACAGGTTCTCAAATGAGTTGATTTAAAAATTAACAGCCTGCCGCAGAAATATACTTGCGACGGTGCGATGCGATGCCACGTGAACAGTAAATGCACTTTTAAAAATTAATATGAGGATTCCATACGTTTCTTGCATTGATAGGGTATTAAAATGCGTTATAACCGTCATCAATCGTCTAAGTACTGGTTTTACATGATGCACTTGCCGTTGCACAATTGCGCGTGGTGACAAGATTCGCTCTACTGGACCTCGTTATCTGTGGTGTATTCCAATCAATAATAACTGTACTTCATGTAATGAAGGGATTGTAAGTGTATTATAGTACCTATTTATCTGCTGCACTACGAAAAAAACATATCATTTCGCCTTGTATTGAGTTGAATACAGGGATGTTGAAAGAGCATGGAAAAGTTGGGCTAGTTACTTACCACAAGGCACGGCGGACTCGTTATCATTCACAACGAGTCATATATTAGGAACATACCTCCAAGTTCGTGCCCCAAGGTTATTTTGCGCAATCGTCGTGAATAAGAGGTGCCAACCACCCAGGCAGGTTTACATGGAGCTAGCGAACATGGTTAATGTTGGTGCCATAGGCTGGCAATGATGTCAGAGCCGAGATGTGGAGGGTGAGTCTACCTTAGTTGGAGCTCTCCGGATTTTCCAGATAGAGATCTGAAATTTTCTAATGAGACTAACAAAACTTTTTTCTATTTGAGGGTAAATGAAGATTACAAAAATATTAAATTCTTAAGATCCATGTCTCCCATTATTACCTACAATATGTATACCTACTTATATCCCATGCATCCCATTAGTTAAACCCATTTAATATCAGTATTTTTTTCTAAACATTTCCGCCGTAATAGAAAAAATGTAATTATTTTAGTTTCTTTAAATATTTTTTGTAATTTGGACCATTTTCACGCAATTTGAATACCACTAGTATTTGCATCGTACAAATATATAAAATTGTGTCATTCACGATTGCGAGACTTTGAGACTGCATCCAGGGATAGGCGGTTTACCTTGGGAATCCTGGACGCAGTCTCGCGGAAAAGACCGTCCAGCGCAGAAACCGTTAGACTTACGATTTAACATTAGTAACAAAGTTGTAGGTGTGTGTACGATGCAATTATTAACAGTTTCTAAATTGCGTAAACACGGTAAAAATTACGAAGAAAATGAAAAAAACTGAAAAAATATCGCGTTTTTTCCACCAAAGAGACAAATGTTGAAAATAATTATTTTCCTCGAAATAGCACCAAGTTGTGTTAATCTCATATGAAAATTTCAGATTTCTATCTGCAAAATCCAGAGAGCTCCAACTAAATTAATCATACACTCCACATCTTGGCTCTGACCCTGCTGCCAGCCTGGCACAAACATTTTTCATGTCCACTGACTAGGTGGCTGGCACCACTTCTGCACGTTGGTTTCGCAAAACTACAGCGACCGTTCGGCCATAGGAGATAATATATTCCTGGCCCTGTAAACCATCCTACAAGCTCTTGTAGTCATCCCAGACACAAGCCAAATCTGGGAAGAAATGTCTTTCGCAATCATGCAGTGGTGCCTCTTATGATGCTCGGGCCAGCAGGGCAGCCGGCCATTCGACGATGCATGAACCACCTTGCAGCGGACGCGGTACATTGACATATTCGCTCCGCGTGATGCAACCTAGCAGAGCATTGGCGACGTCGGTCCGGCTGTCCGATTTGTCTCCCATGACTCGATGACACACCGGATTGTCGCGGGGAATCTCTCATCACAACATTGCATCAAAGTGCGTGATTCAACGATGTAATGCCGCCACGCTGCCGCAAGTAATGCCACACCTGCGGCCTTCGCTGCGAATAACTCCCACGCTAGGTACAATAATATACTTTCCTGTCTGATTCGGGATGCAGTAGTAACTATGGGTGGCAAATTTGTAGAGTGACTGTGAAATTTGCTTACCTTGTTCTTCCGTTTATAGAAATTCAGACATCTAATCAGGTTTCAAAGATAATGAGAAAATTTTCTCTCAGCGAATGACAAAACTGTATTGCCGGCTACGTCTTGACGTGTGTTATAAATCAAGATTTCATCTGTTTGATTGGAATTTCCTCGCATACAATGGATTAATCGTGATTATTGCACTCGCATTCAATGACGATACAAGGTATAGGTGCATTAACGTAATGGTATTTCCATAGCTGGCTATTACAAGGACGCCAGCAATACGAAGATGAATGGATGCTGTTGGTGGTTTCCCATTTTCCACCTGCCTGTTGCACGTCTCGCAGATCAGGACGTGGCAAATATCAACCCAGACCTGGAACTACGCTAGGACAAAAAGTTTAATAAATCCCTGCGTTGAAATTAAAAACCAGCTTCTAGCTAAATTGCTATAAGCGCGAAAACAATTATTCTGTTTATTTTTTTAATTTCATCAATTGATACGGACACTAAAAGATATATCTACCCCAAACCACGTCACAGATTTGTCGGCAATGTTCTGCGGGTGCGCATCTTCTCTCCGCTTTGCATCGAACGTCAATCGCCCCGACTCCCGATCGTGAGAGAGGCGCCGTTGGCGAACGTACGTCCCGCGTTCTTATTCGTCTCTTCTCACCTATGGGTGCATCCCACATATCCGGCTTCCGCTACCGCGAACGACGCTGCGACGCACGTTGCTTCCTCGTCAAACCGCAGGGCGTATTCTTAGCCCTTCGCAGCGATTTATCAATGAGTACTGACGTCAGCGAACAACAACCTCAATACGACGTCACGGCAAGTCGTCCAGGACGCAGCTAAAATTCCTACGTCAATTATTATGAACGGAACAGCAGATGCGTTGGGTAAACCGTAAGCCAAGAACGGAAACGGACATTTCTTATCAGCGTGTGTAAAGAAGTTATTTTGAGCATGATACAAATATTTAATTTTAGAATGACATTAACGACGAATCTTGTGATTACAATATTTTATCCTTCCACATGGATGACATTTATTTGTCAGTCCGCAAATCCGGCTGATGCTAATGAAGATGGCTGATCGATTCACAGGAAGTGTCTAGGGTGGAGCAGAGACATTTTCTACTTTCAAGAATCACACGTGAAAACTCCACGCGCTTTCGATGAGAGACATATGCAACGACCGATAAATATATCTGTGGTTAGGTTCCACTCAGTGCCAACAAGGAAGAAAATTGTGGGAAGTCTTCTTTGCATAATGCTGCTAATAAGTTACTGTTTGATTCGCAAGCCTTACGATCATGGGGTTGTCGCAAGTTAATCCCGTCAATTTTAATGCACATGTTTGATGTGAAAACATGATTTGTGTCTCAGTGGCAACTGGGAAGTTTCCAAAGTGTCATCAAAAGCAACACCGCCTTGCGTCAAGCACAACCGCATTTACATAGCCAATAGCCATGCATGTGCCTAAGAGTAAGCAAGACACCGATCTCGATCTTGCATAACGGCCGTGCTGCCGCGGGGGAGCGAAACTTGAACACCATGCTTCATTGCAACCAGTACTGTCACTTGGTTATTATAAAACATCAAACACTCTCCTTCACATTCGTATTGAATACGTGAACAGGGGTTTGATTCACCGCCGGTTTTTGGTCAAGGTGATCAATTATGTCAATATGTTAAATTCCTCTCGCTGGCAAATTGTAGCTACACAAGAGCTTGCATAAAAGTATTCATTTCGGGCTTCTTTTACATTCGGCAAAAAGTCGAATCACCTACAGTCCTTCCCATTTCCCAACATAATGTTAGCGAGCATTATTTGATAAAACCCCAACCCGTTAGAAACTGTGACTCTGCATCTAGCCAAATTTGGAAGCAATCTTTACTAAGCAAGCCATTTGGCAGGTGATTATTAGTTGATTACAGAGCGAATCGATTGAGGTGGTCATACTGCTCAAGTTGGCGACTGTCAAGCAAGTTAACTCGAACGTGGCGCTTGTCCGCATACCGCGCCGGCGCATGTTACGCAAGGTGTCGACTGTCGACGAATACACATACACACACACACACACACACACACTCACAGTTACACACGCTACATACTCGTGGAGTCTGGATGCTGGACGCGAGTCTAGCAACTAGCAAGTCGCTAGTGACCAGAGAACACATCTCAGATGAAAGGGAAAGTTACCTGAGTTGCAAAGACGTGTGAAGTTACATGTTCTATTGGTAAAGATCTAGGATCGTACACACCTGTGGATCTGCATCGAAATGACAGCTTTCGGCGATTCATCTCAATGGTTGCTGCAAGGCTGGGTAGAAATGCATTTTTGTCAGCAGGATGATTATTTTTTGCTATTAATGCCACTGAGTACGTAATTAAGCTTATTCATCTTGAGTGACGTGTATTCCAAACGTTATCAAAAGAAACGGCCAGGAATTCACTTATAGACGGATAAAAATACGATTATAAAAAAACGAACCACATTAAAAAAAAAAAACTTGCACCTATTCTACAGCCCATAAATTCCGAACACCGAGATATGCTGCAGGTTAAGGGATGTTTCAGTGACGCCTTTGTCAGGAAGTCTGTGACGCGTGCTTTCCATCGCTGGGTTCCACGTTTAATAATACCAGATACATTCTATTATAACATATACGTTAGCTTGACATTTTGCTAATTTATTGTTCGCATATTAGTTCTTTCTCATTTCCCATTCACTCCTCTACCTTTGATGTAGACAGTGGTATTTTTACTTCACTGGGGGATATCACCCCTCTCGGCCAACCCCCATACCACCTTTACTCCGTACAAACAAAAATACCTACGTCATCCGTGCGTTACTCCCACGTCTGCAAGGTGGGCGAATTATGCTCGAAATCAGGTGGTTCTGCTCGTCAGGGCTGGTATCCATGGCTACCGATCACTGGGATGCGGAGACTTTAGCGCAGATGTGGATGCTGCGGCAGTTCACTTTAATTGAAATCATACTAATTACTGCCGTGAGGTAGTTGGTACGTCAGGTAGTAGTTAGAGGAAACTGTGGGCGAACGCCATTTATCGCGCAAACGTCGCGTCGGCATCTTCGAAATAGTATACGACAAATATTAATTGATATTGCATTTTACGAGCGTTCTATTTTCGAGGAAATATATACCCTCAAATAACGATATATTTTTTTAGGCTCATGTCTTTACCTAAACTTAGCACTGTGTTTTCAAAAAAAAAAAAATCACAAACTGGGTAACCATGGGTTTGTAAAAGAGTTTAATTGAAATACAATTGTTTCGTTTGTATTCTAATTCAGACTTTTGTATTTGTTTTAGTTTGTAGAAACGAACCAGCGAATGTGTCGCTTATTTTAGCGAAGAATATAAATAAATCACGTCTATATTGACTGATGAAAAAACGCTTTCAATTTCTGTCGCCTTACGTCTACTTCTTAATATTAGCATTAGTTTTAAAAAATACTGTTCTTCAACTGGGTGAAACTGCTAAGAACTGCACAAATAAATTCCCAAAGTTTCCAGAACTGTGTTGGTTTCATTTGGGGCACTTCTGACAGTAATCCGAGCGTGAAAAAAGAACTGCAATTAAAAAAAACATCTAGGGGCCTACATAAAATTTCTCATTTTTCTCATGGTCATGAATCATGCTCGAATTTCTGTCAGAGGTGTCTCGATGAAACCAACGACTCAGGTCGCGGAACGTTAGGAATTTATGTGTTAAGTTCTTAGCAGTTTTACCCTGTTAATAAACAGTTTTTTTGAAAACTTCGCTTTCATACACCGATACATAACTAGGTTTTACCGTGAATTTGATTAGTGGGCTGGATGTTATATGTTCCCTCAGAATCTCCAAGAAAAAGAAACGTGAAGCTTCGTGCTGTCCAAAAGTGACAGCAAAATTTTAAAACTAAATCTTATTAGGGTCTATTTACTGATTTAATATCTCCTATGCATACAAGACAGTTAAAAACAAACAATAAAACCTAAGCTCTTTCAAATTAAATTCATTTCCCATGGCAAAGTGGATCTTGCGGGCCAAACACCGCGAGTGTGTTATGATATTCGATTTCGATATTTTACTTCATCGTAAATAATGCGAATCATGTCAAATATGCAATTTATAAGTAATTTATTAAAACACGTTCTTTTCTAAAGAGATGAGCATTTATATAAAGTTACTACATGACTTTTTCCACCGGTGTAATAAAACGTTGGATTAGATTTCCAATCCAACACTTCAGGCCCAGGGCTATGTGTTAGATTTATAACGTATTATAAATTATAATGAACCCATTGTGCAACACCAGATTCGCCATGCAATGCACGCTAGCTGTCCTTTCTCGCGCTCACAAATGCATCTGAATTCCTCCTAACGCCACTATAATTTGCTTAATTGGGATGAAATACAAACATTATAATTGAATTACAATTATAATTCTAAAAAAAAACAAGTTTCAGATTTCTCTTTATTTTGCGGCGCGAAATGAAAAAAAAATTATTTTATAATTCATCCTGGTGTTTATTTTAATGTTATCATAGCACATCTTTTGATGATTTCCATGACATCACTATATAGCTAGTGAAAAAAAAAAGCTTTTTTTTATGCGCACACATCTGTTGCAAAGCCAAACTATGAAGCTGTTTAGCTGTGCGCACATCTTGGTTGAGCATTATGAAATTCATCCACGCTGCAAGATGCACACCACTAAATGAGTTTAACAGATTCGATGTAAACCTAAACGCTCTCGTGGGTGTTGTCGATTATGACGAATGCATAAGATTCAACCCTACTGACGTGAATTCCGATTGAACATTGTGCTCGTGCAGCACCCCACTTAATTGCAAAGCAGTCCCATGCTTAAAACTGTAGTAAAAATGAAAATTAACCTGATAGATTACGATAATCAAGCAGCTCAACGGTAGAACGAGGTTTGCGTTGTGTCTTGTTATCATATTCCACACCGAGTGCAGTCCTCTTTGCGCATGGTTGCCTCCTTAGCGGCTGCAAATCAATAACAAGTATATAACAACCCTCGTCTCATTCCGTCCCCATTTTGCCACGGACGTGAACTTGGATGCAGAACAGCCAAGCCTCTCTAGGACTGGAAATCTTACAAGTGTACAGCTACGAGAGTTTTATTTTTAAAATAGCTTTACTTACATTGTGAATACGTTGAAAAAACCTGCTTCTGGATGTACGGAATTTTTTTTTGTGAAATATTACCGAGACTTGAGAGTATAGAACTTATAAAGCGATTTGGGAATTCTTGAATCGTATAATATTTCTAGGAAAGGAGATCAAAGAAAACGTATTCAGTCCATACACGGTTATTGTTCGATATTATAATACTCTCTACTTCCATTCGCTGTATGTGTGCATAAAACTATGTTCTAAAATAAGATGACATATGTACCAATTCCTCCTATACTTTTTACTGAATCATACATTTCCCGCATGTTTGCTTTATTAAAATAACCACTAAGCTTCCTCCTAGCTAAAGCGTATACGTTAATTTTAGCTTCACTTCCATCTAATCTTGGCACCGATTATGTCATCTCATATCGTTGTGTCCGCCGCTGAGGGCTGGGCAGTTGTTCGTACGTCGTTTTAATGAGATGCTAGCCAATGGCACACGTAGCAGAAATGATTCACATTCACGTGGCACTGCGGCACGATGTCTTCATGATGTCACGGGATCCGGTCACCAGCCCAGCATGGATCATACGTTCCATCTTCCACCCCACATTTCTCGACGCAAGGACATTGTGTACCAATTGGCTCAGCAAACCGCAGAGTGGATCCATCCTCCTCATCACGTCCTGTTTACCACTTGGATCAACCTATATTGATTCTATACGATACTGAAGAGTGCATGCGTGGATTCTTAGAAGCGTGATGCGAAGGGAAATCAAAGAGCTTCATTTAACTTTTCGCTCGTTTTCAAGTAAAGAATAGTAATACATATTATCTTTATTCTTGATTCCATAAAAATGGGTCAAGTTGTAGGTGTAGTGGTCTTAGCCGAGAATTTAAAGGCATTGTGTAAAAGAAAAAATTGACTCCTTTTTTCGTGAGCTTTCCATGCCTGTAAAAAAATCTTCAAGAAAAAATTTAAATGGCTGTCCATGGATGAAAATATAGTGGAAAGGGGAAGCGGAAGGGAAGGAAGGATCAAAAGCGACTGTTTTTTTATAATTTGCAAAAAAAAAACTATTTTACCTACATAATAAACAACATTGGCTGGAGTATCTCGTAAATTTGCGTTTTACCTACTTTACAAATAAAGTGCTGGTAAGTATTTATAATTTCTTGAAGCGATCAAAGGCTTTAGTTTACATTGTGCCCAAGAACTGCAATCTATCAATTGAACATAATTAATGAATGGAGAAATTATGAAGAAGCTATAAAGTAGTTTTTAACCTTTAGTTATTGTAAACATTTGAAGATTCAAAATAATGCCCACCGTTTGAAAAAAACTGCTAAGGCTAGCCAGGCTTGTGGCCGGGAGTAAATAATAACATTACACCGAGTAAATTTTGTCCAGAGTTCACATGTCTAGAGTTACATTTTAAGCTCGAGCTAGATGTAATTTCATAAATTTTGATACCAATCATAAAAGTGTATTATTAGCATGGCTGCCCATGGGTGTGAAGAATATTATTACCACACATAATATTATTGCTAACATAATATTCTTATGTATCGTCTCATAATCGTGTTACTGTTCGGTATTAATTCATGCAAACAACACATTGCTTTTGAAATTGTGAATAAGTTACAAAAGTTTGCCCCAAAACAAAAAACAGGCAACAAGCGACTGTCGGTACTGACAAGGATTAAAAAGTAAAAGCCATTCACACGGCTAGTTTTAAAATGAAGATTATTAATATCACTTCAAAAATGCCTGCCTATCACTCATACAGATTAATTCAATTCAGAAATGTCATCGTCTGTTTAGCCTAGCTGGTAGGGCAACGGTCGTGAAAACCAGAGGTCCGAGGTTTGATTCCTCGAGCAGACAGGGGTTTTTGTTGTGATAATAATATTCTGCACGAATGTCGGTTCTCTACGCTTCCCTCGAGTCGCCGCCGTTGCCGTCGCGGCCGCGAGTGCTAACAAGTGCAGGGCAGAGGGAGACAACCGTGATTCGTGTAAGGAGCATCTTTAGACGCTGGAGCAGGAGGACTCACATAATTCACACACTCACGCATGACGTCAGTGAGAACGATCATAGCAAAACATTACGACGACATGAGCTTTTTGCCCGTCATTGCATCATGATCATGTAAATGCATTATTGCGGTGTTTTAACGACTAAAAAGCGGGAACTGCTTGCTGGCATCGTTGTTTAGAAATGTTCTTGAGATAACATTTGTGAAAAGGCAATATCACTACACTACTAGAGCGCTGTAGGAATCACGTAAAATGACGCATTTAATTCTGCACTATGCTGGGCTCGTAATACACGGACATTGAAAATTCCGTCGAAATAATCGTTACGGCCTTGGAACACATGTTGCTCCAAATCGACGAGGGATATCGGAAACTGTTTGTTAAACTGTTTTTTATCTGCCTCTTTGGATTATATTTTCTGTATATTTTATATTTTCTCTTTGGATTAATTTTATTCGCACAGCATATTTTTTGCAAGTTACATGTAAAGGGTTCTATTACACCTATTCAATTTGTGCTGGCAACATACCACCTTGGTAGAGCTGACACGAAGCTGCGAGCGGCTCTATCTGGTGGGTACATACGCCGTTGTGTCAGTTAACTTTCAATCATATGAATAATTTCTGCCAACAGTCGGACAAAGTTTCGCGTCTCAAGTGCACTGAAGATCAAGATCATCGCAGCTTTCCCAACCAGAAACTTTCCGTGCACCGTTTCGATCACCACCCCAACTTTTCCCGTAGCCCCCATCTACCCACTTTTCCACCACCCATTTCGCCTGCGCTCGCATTCTATTATTGAACCCCACAGGCACCACCTCCACGCCCGTGACGTCATGGTTTCGACGTCACAACGACGACGTCATGGATAACTCCACCAATCAGCGTTGTCGCATCGATCGGCGCGTCGTGACGTCACAACTGCGGGCCGTCGTTGACGTCACTAACGGTCCAACTAAAGCGGGATTTTATAATAGGCACTGTGAGGCAGGTTCGAACGGCAGTCTCGTGCGATACTCGGTCGAGGCAAGATCATGTGAAACGGTGCTGGTGTTAGAAAGTGAATGGAAGAGGTTTGCTTCGCTCGATTGGGACAGATCTTAGCCACAGTGTGAATACCATCGGCATCCTCAATCGACCCAGTGAGCCGCGAAACTTGATTTAGAGAACGCAGGCAGGCAGGCAGACAGGCACTGCTTCTACCACGGTTGGTGAATGAATGTGAATATAGTGTTCCGGTGGAATAGCACAGTGAACGTGCTGGATCTTCCTGACTCCAAGTTGTCATCGTCGTCAGTGTGTTCAGAAGACGAGGAGGCGTCGCTGCACGTGGACTCTGGAGGCCGGGAGACTCGACGAGGCAGCGAGCCCTGCAGCGAGCCTGCCAGTCCATCAGGTGGGTTATCGTTCCCGATGATCTCTCGCTCGATCAGTGGATGTCGTTGTCGTACTCGTCACTTAAACCACTCTAGGTGTTTGTGTCACTGTTCGTATCCGTATCCTCCTTTTTCTACGATATCATATGGTCAGCTTTAATGCGACATAGGTGAAGCCAACGTATTGAGTGTTCCAGTTTAAAAGACTCATTTCCGTCGAGCATATTCATAAAATTGACTTTTTTTAAATCGACTGGATCTTCAATGAAATGAGCTTCCTTTTATTTGAGTTTTTTTAAAGGCATGCTTGAAGATACAACGCCGAATAAAGTGAAAGTGTGATGCGTCGTCAACAAGCAATCGATGTTATTGCCGTTTAACGAGCGAGCTTCGCATACGATCGTGTTCTTCAAGGAATTACTATCCGAGAATGCAAGCCCACCATGCGAACTTCAATGTGTGCGTATTGCAACAAGAGTGAGAACGACACCAACAACAACAATAACACAACCGCCAACAACAATAACAACAATTATTGGAACAATACCGAACATTGTAAGTTTTTTATCGTTTTGAAAACTAACGCACTAACTCGTAAACACCATTTAGTTCTGCTATACTAACAGTAACACCAATAGCTATAGAAAAACCGCTAACCGTCTTTTAGACACATTTTAAATTAACATTGGGGCAACGGAAATTATCTGGTGGATATCTGCACACTGGTAATTTAGACTTTTGAATGCCTATCTCCTTAGGAGTATACTATTCATGTAGACATCTACGCACATATTGTATTCATCGCTGGCTATTTGACTAGCACACAACCTTTGCAATGTACAACAATAATTGAAAGTAACTAATTTTAATCAGTCCACCTCTTAATACAAACAACTCGTGAATGCATTCAGCCGGTCAATTGTTACAACACAACCCAGGCAATGTTCGAGCCATGTTGACCAAAAAATCGCAGCTAACTTTGGCAGCGCTCGACTCTCATGTGGTGGGAAAGAAAGCTGTGCTATTCAATGGAAGCCAGCCAGGATTGTGCATACGATAGCGTCCGAACGGAACCGCAGCGCCGGTGAGCGCCGATGAACCACGTGCTTCTGGCGTCGATCCCGATCACACTTGGAGAAGACATGTGATGCGTTGCGTCCCGCACAATGTCAGCCACGCAGCCGTGGCCCTCCGGCGCTGGCTGGCCGATAGCCATAAATCCCACCTACACGCTGCCTACATTAATTACCGACTACCGTGTCTACCACCTACAACTGTTCACCGCGTCGATTTTGTCTAGGAGTGTGAATCTATTATCTTTCTAATCGGAAACAAATTCAGTAGATGTATAGGTACTGACAGCATTTCACAGATGGAAGATTTTCCCAAAAACTGTTATCATAGCTAGCTGCTAAATATTTCTTTTGAAGAGATTTTAGATTTTTAAATATTATACTTTGGTGTCCAATGGAACTTCATTTCATTGATTTTACTTGGATTTAACTTGTCTACTTGACCATAATCAAGCCAAGTCAACTTTGAAAAAAAAGCAAACAACAAATAAAAAGAAATAAACTAAAGCTAAATTAGAGTTTCCGAGTGTCCGATGTGCTGCTTAAATACATTCAGAAAAGGACATCGTAATCCCCCGTTGATGCGTTTTTCCTAATAATCTGCTCATCAATTTTTTCTTTTAGCGAAACCTACCTATCCTTCACTTCGCATCGAAAATAATGGCTACTTATTGCAGAAACTACCCCGCGGAAGTTTATTTTTATTCTATTATAACATTGCATTGTCTACACCACGCGACGCCTCTCGAAACAAGCAAAAACGTCATCACTAGTCTCATGACGCCAATAACCGTCCCGACGCCGGCGATTAGGCGTCTAGCGAACGAGCGTCCTCTAGCCACCTCGCTCTCACTGTCGCACACATACACACACAATGCATGGAAGCACGGGAGATACCGTAATTGCTTACGTCACAGGATGATGACGTAGGTAGAACTATCCACGCCCATGCGGCATGTGACGTCGCGTAAAGGAAAATCGATTTAACCGCTGTAATGACGTCATTGAGTTTCATTTCCCCCGAGTATAAATGGTTTCCGTTTTAAAGCTGGAATTCCGGAACGTGGATTTCGCAAGGTCAAATTTGCTTTTGTTTGATTATGGGGTTGAAAAAAGGAACGATAGTATGTATTTAGCGCGTCAAAAGGGTTGTCTTGGAATGGTTCCAAAGAAAACAACTGGACATCTTTTGACCTGCCGTTCTCTTTGAAGCTTCATGCAAAAAGTTGACGCTTATGGTGGAGGCGCCGTGCACTCTAGCCTGTACGGCACTTCCACCAGAATGCACGGAAATAAGCTCACGTTCGTTGTCTTATCAAACACATTGTTAATTCAGTTTCATGTGCTGTTGAAAAGCACTCCCCTTACTCCGCAAAGAAGTAAAATATAGTACTGGCAATCTATCAAGATGATGGCTTTATCTCGATACCATAAGTAAAACGGATAAAACACAGTTGGGAACGGTCGAAAGTCTAAACATACGCCGTGCCTAATCGATGAACCTTGAAATAAGGAGCGTCGCTGTGTCCGCTGTTAGGGTACTATTTTAGGAGGGATGTGGGGGAAACGAACCCTCAACACTCCCCAAACGATGACGCCATCGAAACGACGTCACTAGTTTCAACAGTTTCGGGCGTCGTGCGCCAGGAGGAAGCACGTGTCACCGGCACCCATTTTTCACGCGATCTCAATTAATTGAATAATTATATAACCATCGCACACGCAACCGCACCGCTTAGTTATCTTGCACTATAATTAAACAAAAAACAAATATATGGATAACTTTTATTGTTTAGAACATCCTTATATGTACAGCCATTTACTTAAAGCTCACCATCAAAAAGGCCGACCAGCCAGGACTGAAGCTTTCTTATTCTTATAATTTTTTAAAATGTTGTAACTATTTTGCGCGTCTACTCACATTTGTCACTTCCATCTTTTGCTCTTCTTTCTTCTCCTTCTTCCACTTATTCTTTCTCTGCTTCTTCCATTCTCTCTACCAATTCCACCCACCATTTTTTCCACGCTCCAAAAGGACAAAAACGAATTAAAACGGGATTAAAAGGAAGAAAAACAAAAATAGTGAAAATCCCAAATATTTGTATTCAATATGTGTGGATTGGAGGAAAACATCAAATTAAATTAAGAGATGTGTTGCCTGCCGCATGATGTGCGTGATAAAAATGTTATCTATAGAATGTCCGACTGCATTTATTGATGTAATAAAATTCCTCTTGCCAGCTACAACCAAGAAGTAATCTGCATAATATGTTTCAAGGTAGACAAGCTGATGTAGGTATGCAAAAGTTGATAAGCCTGCTCGCAATAAAAGCGTGCAGCGATAAATGATTGGAGACAATCATTTCTATGCAAATCTGTCGCTCGCCACTCGTTTGCGTGCCGCATGGTGACATACAGACACATAGGCGAACACGTCGCATCGGCGCTGCACCGCGCACATGATTCAAAGCACGGATAATGCAGATCGGCGCGGCTAAATATTTAATTATATACCTATTAGAATCGTTTATAGAGAAAAGCCTTTGACGATTTCAGCACGCTTTCCGTTATTTTTTTACCTGCGGAAAAAGTCTCGCGATTTAACCCCGTGTGGTTGACCACAAACTGTTACTTACTAGTTACCTTTCTAGCCGGCTAAAGTGGTCAGAGTATTGTCCATTTTACGTGTTCGATATTCAAATTCCTGTTGTGTCCGGCAGCTCAAACGGTCATCCCATACGAAAAGTGAGTGCATGGCTTTTCAGGAGACCGTTCAAGTTTTATTTTTGTATCGAACTAGCTATAATTGAAATCATATATAGGTATCAATTATGATTCGTGCTGATTTTCCCCCTTCTTCACTAATAATTGCGTTATGATTTACGAACTTTTCCGTAGCGGTAATGTTCGAAGTTGCATATGTACTCCTGACGAGCCAAGGTTGCGTTGTAAGGCCCGCAGTGAAGTACTATTATTATTCTTTAAGTAAACGTGTGCATTTATCTGTTAACGTTATTGTATATTATTATCCCTCGCTTTTTTAAACGGCGATCCAATTACTTACAAAACCCAAGACGAATAAAAAGATAGAAAAAGTCACATGCAATGCCGTTAACGATGACTTAAGCTCACTTGCATTCTCTTAGATAATTTTCCCGCACAGTTGTTTTGAAATAGCAGCAACGCGGAATTCCTTCAGATAGAGCTAGAGTTTAAAAATTTTTGAGACTCATATCTCCTGACTAATTTCAGCACTATAGTTTAAAAAAAAAACTGTTAATAACTG
>QKMV01000647.1:0-18788 GCA_003287335.1 Lednia tumana
ATATATATATATATGCAAACATTGGTTTTTTGGCAAACATTGCAAACATATTTACTCAATAAACTCAAGAAATAATCAAATTTTGTGCCACATCTACACGTATAATATCTTCCCACTGTTATGTGCGTATGCATCAAGTTTTCTTTGCATTAATATTCGACAATGTTATTGCTGTTGCTAACTTGTAAATTGCAGCCACTCGCTTCGCGGCGTATGGCAAGCATTCGCAGCCAAACTGCGGCAGTAGAAGAAACATTATCTTACACTTAACATGGATTATCTCCGCTCTGTGTCTTACCCAGATCTTTGTTCACTTTCCCCGCTCCGTAAGTTTTGTCAGGAAACTCGCACGGGAAATGTGAACGTGATGCATTCTCTCTGTTACTTTGTGCGGCAAGTATGACACTGGTGTAAAATGTTCAGGTCGTTCTCGCCCACAAATCCAAAACCATGCCTTAAAAGTTATTTTCCTTTTTATGACAGCTCCCTCGGTCGACACGACGGTGGTTTCTACATTATGCGTTCAATTTATGCACGTGGCAAGCACTCTGACCGAAATATTGATGTTATCAGTAATTGAAATTATCAAATAAACCGCATTCCACTCGTTTTGAAATAAATCACAGCGAATTCCACTGATTCGAAGAACTAATGCATTAAATGCACTCATAAGTTTTTTTAATTTCTATTTCAACAGCCAATCAGATGTGGTAATTTCGTCTAGTCATCGAACGCTTAGTTTATTGAAGGTTAATCGAAAACATACATTCAGACAGTGTGTGTCTGTCTTCCTGGACGTGAAATTTAATCGAAACTGGTACGTTATCCTTGCATTATTTCCTCGTTGGCATGCATTTCTCTACAATAGTAATCTTATTCAGAATGACATTTTCATTTTGCTTTGTTATTTTAGCAATTTAGCTGTGTTAACATATGAGATATACGTCATTATCTGCATTGCTGTGCTATGTACTTTGATCGACGACGACGTCAGCGACACAAATTTGTGTCGACGCTTTAATCCGAATGTGTGCATGCGTCGCTTACCGTCGACTCGCTTCGAGTGCTTTGCCGCTGCACAAAAGCGACACGTAGTGCGAACGAACCATGTTTGTATTGCACCGTGGCTATGCCACGCTGAGAGGACAGCTGGCTTCAATCAAGTCGGCGTTGATTTACAATATCGAGTCAGATTAATGAGGAAAATCCATCAGTCAATAAGGCATATCGTTGCACGGCTCGACTATGTGTACCCCCTAGGGCGGAGATAATCAGATCAGCCTCGACGGGCGTTATGTCAAATGGGCCAGCAGGCGGTCAAAGTGAACAAGAGTTCAGCTTTGCAGGAAAAAATACAAGATCGTTATAGTTGCCAATGTGTATCCGCAAAAATAAACTGTTCCTTTTTTAGACAGTCTACATTTATAGTGTGTGCACTCAAATAATCCTTCCGAATACTATGTTTGCAAAACCGAACATCTTTGTTCCGCTTTCTTTGAAACTGGAACATCTTTATCTCCAGCTGGCAATTTCTAACTACATTCTACAAACAAACTTGCAACGGAAATCTCACCACGGAATAAAATAGCCAGCCCTCAATCTTGCCGCCATGACAGGTCCGATTTCTTTTAATAACAAAGTGCAGAAGTTTTACAGCTAACAGCACGCAAACGGCGCGCCGTGAGCACAAGACGTGATGAAGAGATTGTTAACTAACATTATACGAGCCTGCAATGCTATGTAATAAATAAGATCGGGTGTTTAAGAGCGACATACATGCTAACTATTATTCTCGACATGAGACTATAATGGTCGGCATAGGGATCAGGTCGTATACCTTTATTTTAAAAACCCTCTGTCTGTTTGGAAACGATTTTTTCTTCGTGATTTCGTTTTCCATATGAAGATATTTCCACTATAGCATTAATTTTAGTAAAATATCATACTTTGTGATAAATATAGCCATCCGTATAATATCAAGTGCTTTCCCAATTTCGTGCAGTATCCAAATACAAACGGTACAATATCACTATGCACCTCAGGTCGACGTAAACTGACGCATATATTTAGCTAAATTTACTGTTGATGAAACTTATAGAGTACATCTACTGCCACCCCACTGTTCATTAACCCTTATATAAACACTATGCGTTATTCTGACTTCCCTAGGGCAGTTTCTGCACAGCTTTTAATTACGACCGTCCCACGAAGGGAACCTGTACAGCAGAGTGTGTAGCTTGATGGATGCACCGGGTTAATAATGCAAAATATCGCCCGAATCCTACAAACGAATAAATCACATTTACTTGTTCACACAGTAATGTTCTGTGCCTATACGCACCTAGTAGACACTGCAACCAAGCAATTTATCTGGCTCGGCCTATTTGCTGATGAATATTCAAAATAATTTATAGCTGTTTGTTGAGCGGAGAGCGATAAAAAGAGATTGGGCATCATCAGCCATCCCAATAACCAAATGTTTTACTGGACCCCTTGATCTGGTGACATATACTGATCTCTGTGTATTTGATTGCATATGTACTATATCAATTTGTTCATTTAGAATGACCTACGCCCGAATTAGATGAAATGTCAAGTTTCATCAATGGCATGCTATATGACACTAGCTGTTCTCCCGTTAGGTGGATTTTTATAGATCAAAACAATTTTTTTTTTTTTTAACTTGAAATGAACTTCCCTTGGTTTTCGGTTGTCTGTCATGGTGCAAATCTACAACCCACTTTTTAATCCTCTTACCAAACACCTAGAGTGCTGAAAAATTTAGCACACATGTCCAGGACCAGATCGGGCCCATACATCCGAGTCCAGACAATGAAAATCATTGCTCATCAAATATATAGGAAAATGAAAAACAAAATTAAACCTGTGGATTTTGAACAGCCCAGCCTGAAAACATCAAATAAAAAGAAGTTTTTTGACAACCACGCGATGCAAGTGGTATTTTGCAATGATTTTCAGCCAAACAATTATGTTTTGAGAGCGATGGTAAGGTTTGGTTTTAATTAAACTTGTTTTTTACGGTCTCTTTGAAATTTAAATAGTTTCAACAATTCATTTTTCAAAACGGTCACATTTAATGCAAATTTAGAGTACAAAAGGCTGCCGGCGAAATTTTAAGTTATGCTTTAATAAAAGTTTGCCACCCTAGCATAGGGCCTTGCACAACATCGAAGACAATTCATAGGTTGTCCGAGTAGGTCCGGGGTTCGTTTCTTCGAGCAGACAGATATTTTGGAAGAGATATCAATATTGACAAGAATTACAAATTTATAGACAAATACACGGCTACTATTAATTTGAAGAATATTAAAACCCATTTACTAAATTTTTTTTTGAATACTAAAATCACTTCAAGAATACCTGCTTACAAAAGTTAGCAAAAGGTTAGGGGTTCGAGTCCCCCAGTAATCAGGTATTTTTGAAGGGACTTAAATATTCTTCAAGATATCAATATTCTTTGCGATAAAACTAACCGAGTTTATGGCTTTAAATTTATAATCTCTATTAATACGTAGTTCTTTAATGGTGTATAGACAATTCTCTTGCACGTGCTAAATTGACGCTATAGGTTTTATCTGCTCTGTTATACCTATGTCCACAGCACGGATATTTTCAGAAATAAAACTCTAAATGCTCACGCTCCGAAATAATAGCGGTCGATTTCATCACGTGGTTATCAATGTTTTGAAATGCAATGTGATACGGTTTTTATCATTTCAAATCTCGCGTTTTCACAACGCTTAAATACAAGGCGCGTTTTATTTCGCCTTTTTTATATGACGTGCCCGATGGATTTTGTGCACGGAAATTCGGACAAAAGTACGTAATGACGTTTAGCGGACACGCGACGAAATTTGAGCACACATTTCTTACGAAAACAAAAGTCTGCGAAGCGAGCAAAAATCGAAACAGCTTTCGCTTGGTGTATTTCACGCTTGATGGAGGTGCCATACTTACTGTACCTTCTTTCATTCAGCTTTGAGTAACAACTTAAGCATGCATTTAATTTCCATGCATTATTCCGATCTATATATAAACATGTTACCGGTCCGGCCTAATGGGAGATTGGTTCTCATTAAATCGAATAATTACCAGAAACATCCCCTGGAGTAATTACTCATGGCTGCTGAAACAAGCCACAATTCGATATTGACTTCATTAAATAAGTTGCCTTCCCCACGCTAACCGCATACCTGGCCACATCCGAATACGATTTCCAAACATTAGCATCGTTGTAAGCTTGCGGTTTATCAGATTTGTAATTTTTATTTAATCCTAGTTGCGCAGATTCGTTAGTTAGTTAATAGGAATACATCGGGCAAAGTTTTGATATTGAAACTTTTTAATTGACATGTATGCAAAGTCGGCTTGTGATCCCCGCAGACTGATCAATCGTCGACGCTGAAGCCGTCCCGTCTGATTTAGTATTCATCCCCCACAGATAACAGCCTTTTGTGTAAGATATCTCCATTGCATGTTACCCGATCTCTTTTACATTCTTTTGTCGAATTCATCTTCCTCTTCTCCTGCTTCTTTTTTCTTCTTTGTCGCTCACTAATTCTGAGACTTCCAACGCTACTTTGTCTCTATCTCATGTAAAATCAATGAAGCTCATCTTAATATGGACCACCATACCCATAGGTCTAGGAAACGATTCTGTAGACTTTAACGTACCAATACTCGTTCACCCTATTCGCTTTACGGCATGGATAGATTCCGTGAAGGAACAGGCAGAAAAAGATATTTTTCTTTTCGTATTTTTTAATTACTGATTGTGATTACCTTAATAAACCAAAACTTAAAAAATCAAAATGTATTGAAGATGCAATACAAACTTCGTCAAAATGTAGTTTTATTGTTCTTACAATTCAGCATCATATTATTTTGCATACCTCTTTTAACCGCGCGTGCTGCTATCTATGGTAGCCTTCAAGAATTTCTGAGTTATCTTCTAAGTGTTCATTCTTTTCTATGTGTAGTAAACTGGGGGTTGAGGTTTTTAGAAATTGTGCCACAATTTCACGCCGTGAGCGTGATGGCAGGGAAGGAAATGCGGTTTTTGCGTCAATCTTGTATGGAGCATTTTCTTCGCAACGACCTTTCGATGCCAGAAACCCACTCAGATATTTAGGAAAGCAAGAAGCCTTCCTAGCTGTGTTTCTCTTCTTCCCACCTACCAATGCCGTTGTCGATACAGCGGTCATACTGTTCCGACGGGCACGACCGAATATTTTATTTTTTACGTGCGTACAGTAATATTTCACTCCCTGACGCTCATTTCCTCGTATTTTATCCTTTGCTATTGCTTCAGCTGTCGGAGGAAACAATTGGTTAACCTCTTTTTCCTGTGCCAAACTGAAAACTGCCTCTTTTTCCGGTATTTCCTCAAGAAGAGTCCATTCTTCATTTACCAAGTCTTTTGAGCGGAAAGTATCTGCTTCTGAAGGCGGTGGTGTTTTTCCTAGCTCTTCACTGGCTGGAATTTGATCAGCACTGTCGTTTTCTTCTACAAATGAAGTGGATTTTGATGCATTATATTTTGGACGGGTCATCGAGAAGACCACTTCATTATTTGAAATAAGGTATGAGATCAAACAATCACTAGAAGCATTTCTTTCATCTTCGAGGTGAACATCGGATTTGTTTCGTAATGTGACTTCGGGCATTTTTTCTTTGAAATCTGTTTTACGAACATCCGATGACTTGGGTTTCATATTATGTCCCACGTTGCTGTCGCTGAAGGAAGTAACATTTTTTGCTAAACTTGCGAATACAGATGGACCTTCTCCTTCAATAATGTCGATGGTTTTTCTTTTCTGTGGAATTTTATTTGTAAGACTCAAAAGTGTGCTAATACTCTTCTTACTTGTTTGTGAACGAATCTGTAAGCTTGTATTTGTTAATGATCGGAATGAAGATATTGTTGCAACGCTTGGGTGTATCATTGTAGTGGATTCCAATCGCGCCATTTTTCCGTTATCCGAAGAATACGTTCTGGGATCATGATTTGGTGCGGTTTTACTTCCGAACGTTATCTTATCACATCTAGAGCCGCTGGCGCCCTTGGGATAGGCTCTATTCTGTTGTCGTTCGTACGCACGGGAACATATCATGCGCTGCTCTCTCTGACTTACGGTCAAATAAACTTGCAAATTTTTCTTGGGACAAGGAATAATTTCAATTGGTTTGCCAAGTTTTGGCATTTCCACAGGTACTTTCGGCTTGTCGTCACTCGTCTTCGCATGTGTTTCCACTTCCACTTGAGGTGCCATGCTTGCTGCTCGTAACCTTGTGTTTCTGTTAAAATCTTTGTTATTATCAAATGATCGTATTTTCATCCTGCTTCTTTCTCGGTACGTTCTTTCTACGGGAGCAGACTGTTTAGCCAGTTTATTCTCAAGGTGCTTCCTCTTCAATTCTTCTTTGATGTCCTTTCGTATTTTCATCAACATTTTCCTCGAAGGATTCCTAAGAAATGTCGGTGATGGTACCGATTCACTTCTTTTGCTTACAGCACACGATTGTGTCCGACCACTTTTTCTACAAGCCGCTGAGTGCTGAAGCTTTACGCGCGGGGTTACCACATCCCGGATTTGGTAGCGGACGTCTTTAATGAATACTTGTCCGACTTTTGTTTCCTTCACACAGTTTCCGTTACGCCTAATTGTCTTGGATCTTTCATATCGATCTGTAGACCAATCTCTTTCTGGTCGCGTTGACACTTTATCTAATGGTTCTCTTCTCCCAAGCTCACAAGGTCTCCTCCCCGAACTAACGATCTTATTTTTCTCCTTTTGTTTGTTTCGCATTGTTTCTTGCATATCCTTACGCACCATGCATAATGTTTCCCTCGGTAGATTCCTAAAATATAGTTTTGGTGGCCCTTCGTCTGCTTTATCACCCATGCCACAGGTAAAGTAATCGTGGTCTTTCTTTCTTTCTTTTGATTCTAGCTCATTTCTATCATCAACTTTGTGTCTGCTGGGCTCTTTTCCGTGTTTCCATGTAATTTTTTTTTCTTGCTTGAACTCATTTTTCATTTTTAATTCTGGTCCCTTGAACTTCTTCTCATTTACTTTCTCCTCGTCAGTCTCCTTCCTGGCTTCATTCGATGCCTTACCATCTTTCAAATAATACCCTTTCGTGGCTCTTGTACGCTCATCTATTTTTACTTCCTGCAGTTTGCGTTCACAAGGTGTCCGTTTTGTCTTCATATGTTTGATTTGATTCAATTTTTGATCACCAGTTCCCATTTCAATTTCCTTATATGATGCCTTCTTCCATGTATGCTTGCAAGGTCCCGTTCCTGATTCCTTGGTGAGTTCACCCATCACTTGGTCTTCTTCGTTTCTTCTTCGTTTTTCTGTTGATTCTTTATCCTTTAGTTTTCGTTCGCATGGCCATCTATTTCTGAGATCCCCTGCTTCATATTTACCTACTTTTCTTCTCGGTCCTTTATGCCTCATTCCCGGCACTTCTCGTTCACATGGCCATCTATCTCTGAGATCCCCTGCTTCATCTTTACCTACTTTTCTTCCCGATCCCTTATGCTCAATTCCGTGCACTTCTCTTTCATAACTCTCTCTTTCTCTGCGATCCCGTGCTTCATCTTTTTCAACCTGTTTTCCCGATCCTTTATGCTCCATTCCCTGCACTTTTTTCTCACATGGCCATCCATCTTTGAGATCCCCTGCTTTATCTTTATCCTTTCTTTTAGGTCCTGTATGCCCCATTCCTTGCACTTCTGGTTGAAAAGGCCCTTTTTCTCTAAGATCCCCTGCTTCATATTTACCTATCTTTCTTCCCAATCCCTTATGCTCAATTCCGTTCACTTCTCTTTCATATCTCTCTCTTTTTATGAGATTCCGTGCTTCAACTTTACCTAGCTGCACTTTGTGCAGGGAATGGGCACATGGGCACCGACTTAATTCCTTAGACTCCACATTTTCTAAGTTACCTTCGTCGAATCCCTGCTCGGGCTCGACTACTTTGTTACCGCTCGCTTTGTATTCAACAATCCTTCCTCCAGATTCTGTGGACACTTCATTCATCCTACTTTGGTCATCTCTACACCTAACCGGCTCTTTGGATTCTTCATATGTCAAGTGCGTTCCTTCCTTAGTTCTATCGATTTCTTTCGAGTCCAAATCTTTTAATATCGATTTGAATTTACCTAGCTCGGTATTTTTAAGCACCTCATCTCTCGAAACTTTTTCTTCATTCGCCGCTCTGGAATCCTTTGCAGCTATTTCGTTCAAATTTGTCCCGTCCAAGGTAGAAAGATATCTTTTAGAGTTCTCTCTAATTTTCTCATTGACTTCAGACTTCATGTCTTGCATTTTTTTCTCACGATATTTTTCTTGCGTTACTTCTTTAATGTCTTCATGTTCTTTTTCCAACGTTTTCTTCGAGGGATTTCTGATATCTATTTTTGGTGGGCCTTCTTCCGGTTTTTGGACTGCTAGATCGGATATTTTTTTGTATTCCCCTTTGTTAGCCGCTGAAGCTTGAAGCTTACGCTTGGATTGGTCCATGGCACCTTCCTCTCGCTGCATGGATGTGTGTTTGAATTCTGCGTTTGCATCTCCTTGCGGTTCCTGTGACTCGTTCTCTTTAGAGTCTTTCTTCCCCCTATCCACTTTCACTATGGTTGATTTCTTCTCTTCAAATATGTGCCCATGAACATTGAACTGTGTCCCCTGTTCCTGCTCACATCTCTTCAAATCTGTTTCCATTGTCTCGTTTTTAGATTTTTCTTTCATTTTTTCCGTATTTTTTTGCGGAGAACTATTAGTTTCAACATTTTTTCCTAGTTGAGTATATTCTCCTATTTCTGTATATTTGTGTACCTTCCCTAGTCTCCATCGAGAAACAGAAGAAACGCGCTCTTTGTTTGGATCTGTTTCGATTAATATCTTTCTCTGCTTTTCGGGTGTTTTTACATCATTGTAAGTCAAATAGTCTTCATTTCTACTTTTCGCCTGTGTTTGTGGAGGCTCTAGATGGCACTTGTTTGATTCCTTGACACTTTCTTCCGGCGAAATTTTCGAATTACATTTTTGATCATTTGATCCAAGTTTGGAAAGCATATTTTTGTTACAACTACCAGACTTATCTTCCGGTTTTGGTATCTTTGTCAAACCTTTCTCATTTTCTTTCCATACATTATCCGGCTGCTTGCAAACAGATTCATTTTTTACAGGATTAGCTGTTTTAGAACTGAAGCTACTATTTTCTTCCAAAGACTTTACCTTTCTTGAAGAACTCGTCTGAGAAGCGCTTGATTCCTTTATTTTGAGGTGCTTCTGTGGCAAAATTTGCATGCTTTTCTGGGGACGCTGTCGGATTTTTGTCCGTGGTTTTCTCGACTCCCTGTCTGTGAAAAATTTCCCTCGGAAATTTATGTCGCCCTTGATAGAACCATCCAACGAGAACTGATCTATGCGTGTAATTTCATTTCTATTTTTCCCCGGCTGATCTAAATTTCTGACTTCTTTACTCTTTCTTAGCCCCACAATCATACTATCTCCACTTTCCTCTAAATTCTTCGTAGTGGACTTGCAATTTACTTTTTTCTTTCTTGTGACTATTGTCTGCTTGACTAAGGCTTTTTTCGTTTCTCTTTCAGAACTATCCTCCGATTCACTTTCTTTTGGGTTTGAAAGTTCCCTTTCTGTAGATTCCTCCGTTATTGAAGAGTTGAAGTTGCTTTCTTTCAGATCCTTTTCGCCTTCGGACGAACCAGAAGACTGCGTACTGCTTGATATCTGCTTGAAGTGGTGATTTTTCTTTGGCACATTTTGCACGTCTTCTTCGGAATCTTCTCGTACACTTTTCCTTGAATCTTTCGACAAATCGTCAGCACCATATTTCGCTACGAATGTTCTGTCCCCTGCGCTAGATCCGTCCACAGATGATTCATCTGTGCTCGTACTTTCAGATTTTCTTTCATATTTGTGCTTCCCTGACAGAATGGACTTTCGATGTAATTTATCTTTTTTGAGTGCTACATCATGTTCTTTTCTCACTTCTATCTTCGCTTTGACTTTTTCCTGTTTTACCGAATGTTCCATTGCTTTTTGAGAAATATCTGCTAATTGACTTTCTGTTTTGCGTGGAAGTTTCCTTTTTGTATTTTTCTCCGTTTTCGAAGAGTCAAAGTTGCTTTCTTTCAAATCCTTTTCCTTCCCAGACGATCTAGTAGACTTGGTACTACTTGACATCTGCTTGGTGAGATGATGTTTATTAGGCACATTTTGCACGTTTTCTTCGAAACCTTCTCGAATGCTTCCCCTTGACTTGCTCGACACATTGTCAGCTCCATATTTTATTATACATTTTCTTTCCGTTGTGCTTGAACCATCCGCTGATGATTTATCTATACTCGTTCTTTCAGATTTACTTTCAATTTTGTGCATCCTTGACAGAATGGACTTTCGATGTACTTTATCCTCTTTGAGTCCTACGTCTACCCTATGTTCTTTTTTCTTTTTAGATGAAGTATCACTTATTTCTACCTTAGCTTCGACTTTTTTCTGTTTTACCGGAGGTTTCATTGCTTTTTGAGAACTATCTGCCAATTGACTTTCTGTTTGGCGTGGAAGCTTTCTTTCTGTAGGTTTCCCCGTTTTTGAAAGGTAGGCGTTGCTTTCTTTCAAATTCCTTTCCTTCCCCGACGAGCTTACAGACTTGGTACTGCTTGACATCTGCTTGTTGAGGTGATGTTTGTTTAAAACATTTAGCACCTCTTCTTTGGGACCTCCCCGTATGCTTCCCCTTGCCTTTCTCGACACTTTGTCAGCGCCATATTTCCTTATAAGTGTTATTTCCTTTCTGCTAGAATCGTCCACGGTTGACAAATCTCTGGTCAAATTTTCTAATTTCCTAGCATCTTTTTGCTTCCCTGGCAGAATTGGCTTTTTCTCTACTGTTCTCTTACTTGAGTCCACGCTCTTATTTTGGGTTTTTGTCTTCTTTGACGACTTATCACTTACTTTTTCTTGGTGAACTGAAGACTTCGTTATTCTTCTGTGAGACTGAGACACCAATTTGCTTTCCTTGTGGTGTAGAGTTTTTTTTTCTGTAGTTTTATCCGCTTTTAAAGAGTTGACGTTGCTTTCGTTCAATTGCCTTTCTTTCCCAGACGAACTAGTAGACTTGCTTGACATCTGCATGTTGTGTTGATGTTTCTTTGGCTTAAATTGCACGACTTTCTCGGGAAAGCCTCGTATGTTTCCCCTTGACTTTCTCGACACCTTGTCAGTCCCGTATTTTCTTATGAAGTTTCTTTCCGCTGAGCTAGAACCGTCCGCTGATGACACATCGCTGCTCAAATTTCCCAATTTCCTATCATCTTTATGATTCTCTGGCAGAATCGGTTTTTTCTCTGCTTTATCCTTTTCTGGGCCCACGCTCTGATGATGGGTTTTGGTCTTTTTAGACGCTTTATCACTTACTTTCCCTTGGGGAACTGAAGGTTTCTTTACGTTTCTTTGAGACTGAGACACTACTTTGCTTTCCGTTTGGTGATGAGTTTGTCGTTCCGTGGTTTTGTCCGTTTTCAAAGAGTTGACGTTGCTTTCTTTCAAATCCCTTTCCTTGGTACCACTTGACATCTGCTTGTTGTGGTGATGATTCTTTGGCAAATTTTGCTCGACTTTTTCGGGACCTCCTCTTATACTTCCCCTTGGTTTTCTCGATACCTTATCAGACCCGTATTTTCTTATGCAGTTTCTTTCTGGGGTGCTAGAACCGTCTGCTGATGATGCATCGATGCTCGTACTTTCAGATTTTTGATCATCTTTATATCTCCTTGGTAAATTTGGTTTTATTTCTACTTCATCTTTTTCTGGGCGTGCGCTTTTATTTTCGGTTTTTATCTTAGTAGACGCATGATCACTTTTTTTCCCTTCTTTAATTGCAGGTGTCTTCGTTTCTTTTTGAAATTGAGCCACCGATTTGCTTTCTATACTACGGGGATATTTTTCTTCTGTAGTTTTCTCCGTTTTTGAAGAGTAGAAGTTGCTTTCTTTCAAATCCCTTTCCTTCCCAGATGACCTTGTAGACTTGGTACTGTTTGACATGTGCGTTTTGTGGTGATGTTTCTTTGAAACATTTTGCATTTCTTCTTCGGGACCTCGTCGTATGCGTCCCCTTGACTTTCTCGACACATGGTCAGTCCCATATCTTCTTCTGAACTTTTCCTCCATGCTAGAACCATTCGCAAATAATTTATCTGTGCGCGCACTTTCGGAATTCCTGGCTTCTTTTTTATTGTTTCCTTCCTCCCCTTGATCTGTGTGTTCCTTCTTTTCGCTTTGAGGTCCATCCATCGAGTGATCTGTCTGTTGGCGAGAAATTTTTATTCCAGTATTCTTCGTTGTCCAAGAGGCAAATTTTCTCTCCTTCAGAGGACTTTGCTCGGAAGAACTAGTAGACTTCGTACTGCTTGACATCTCCTTGTTGTGAGGAAGTTTTTCCGACACATTTTGCACGTCTTTCTCGGTGCCTCCTCGTATTTTGCCCCTTGGCTTTCTCGACAAATTGTCAGCCCCATGTTTCCTTCTTAACACCCTTGCCTCTGTGCTGGGATCGTCCTCTGAAGATTTATCGATGCTCGTACATTCGGATTTTATTTCATCTTTATGCTCCCCTAATTGAATGCGTTTTTTTTGCATATTTTTCATTCTGGGCACCAAGCACTTACTTTCTGCTTTTCTCTTCTTGTATACTTTAGCACTTACTTTTTCCAGTTTTACTGAAGATGTGTTCGTTTCATTTTGAAAGTTATCCACAACTTGGTATTGCTTTTGACATGGAAATTGTTTTTCAGTAGTTTTCTCCGCGATCGAGGAGTGGAAGGGACTTCTCTTGATATCCCCTTCCTTTTCGGACGAACTAATAGAAGAGCTTGACATCTCATTGGTTTGAAAATGTCTATGTGGCACAATTTGCATGCTAGATTCGGGGCCTCGTCGGGTTTCTCCCCTTGCATTTCTCGACACCTTGATAGCCCCATATTTTCTTATGTACTTTCCCTCGTCTTTGATGGAAATGTCTGTTGACAATCTGTTATCTATTCTAGTATTTTCTAGCTTTGCTTCTCCTATAGGAGACTTATAAATTTTGGACTCGCTTTCTTCTGCTTGCTGTCTTGCACCCTTGGTCGTACTAGCTTTATCATCTTTCTTTGGTGTTTTCATGGTTAACATTCCTTTTCCTTTGACTTCATCTACTGTAACTAAATGTTTCTGTGGCTGACATATTGTTCTTTCTTTCGCTGGGATTTCCTTCGACTTCCTTTCAGGTAGATTTTCCAACCTCGAAGAACAGAAGCTGCTTGCTTCCGAAAGCTTTTCCTTCCCAGATGAACCTGTTGGCTTTGTCGCACTGGGTCTCTCATTTTTGTGGTGCGGCTTATTTTCCACGATTTGTTCGCTTTTTTGAATACCTGATCGGATGTTTTCCCTTGATTTTTTCGTTTCCTTTTCCACTCCATATCTTCTCACGAACAGGTTCTCCTCTTTGCTATAACCATTATTTGAGGATTTATCTATGCTCGTACATTCAAAATTTCTTTCTTCACTATGCCTCCCTGTGATTTTGGAACGCTGTTCTGCTTCATTTGGCTTTTGATCCTTTGCTTTAGTATTTTTTTCTTCCTTCTTTGGATCTTCAGTGTTACATTCTGCCGATGTCTTTCTTGAGGCTTTATCCCTTATCAATTCTTTCCCACTCACGTTATCTTTTGTATCAGCACTCTTTCTTGATCTTATCTTTGAGTTGCTCCCTTTCATATGAGAAAGTTTTTTTTCATGGAGTATGTCAGGATTTAATGCTTCTTTTAAATGCCGTTCCTTCGCGATTGATCTAGTTAACCTTGTATCGCCAGATGTCACCTTATTGCGTTGCGTCTCTGGCACAATTTGAGTGATCTTTTTTGGGCCCGGTTGAATTGCCACCAGCGATTTTTGTGACGCCTTGTCAGCACCATATTTTCTGGGTGATTTTCTTTGCACTGCCTGAAAACTGTCTGCCATGGTTGGAACATCCTTTCTTGTGTCGGGCGACTTCTCCTCTTCATCCATTCCAGAAGACACATTCGTGCCGTCTGCAATATAGTTTTCTGAATCAACATTGTAAGATTTTAAAATCCCCTTTCTGTTTGCTGTGTTGGTGCACGTACGACATTTTGTCCAATTGGTTGTATCCTCGCATCTATTTCCCAACCGATGTCGCAGCTGTTCACTTTCGACAGTTCGAATTTTTATGTTCTCTGGCTCTAAATATTCTTGGTGCAGCCTTTTTTTTGTAGAAGGATTTAATTTTCCAGCACCTGTTTTTGGTGGTGAACGAATCGGCCTTAAGTCTGATTGGTCAATAGGCCTTGCGTCTTTGTCCGTGTACTCGCGTCTTCTTTGAAACTCACAATTTCTTGCCCGTAAGCTGCCAGTGCTTGCTGTACTGCTCCAATGTAAGCTGTCAGTAGATTGCACACTTACAAACGCGCGTTTTTTCTTAGCTAACACAAGAGGTTGTCTAGAAGTTGTTCCTTCTTCAAAGTCAAATCCACGCTTACGTTCATTGTGTTGTCCCATTTTGACATCAGTGTACTTCGACTTGGATTTTATTTCTGTGTTTGCAGAGTCTAAAGTTCTTGTCGATGAATGACACAATGACCTGTAATTAGATTTTTGTGTGGTATCAACGATATATTTTCTACATCCACATACACGCTTTTTGTAGATACTGTCATCATGTGGAATCATTTCTTTCTCACTATTTGATGTTAAATGGTCCTCAACATCTCCTTTGCGGGACAACCATTTTCCACGGTTGACTGACGTTTGCTTTCCAGGTCTAGCTCTGTCATTTTTCCTGCTCAGCTCCATTTCACGAGGCTTAGCGCTTTGATATGCATCAGTATTTCCAGCTACCTTTCTGGGCAATGAGTTCTCGAAATAATCCATTTCATTAGCTGGTTCACTTGAACATCTATTGGACTTATTGCGCTGTCTGATTCTTTTCGTAGTGATATCACTCCGTGTTTCTGGCTCGCGATAAGTCAATCGACATTCCTCATCATCACGTACACTTACAAAATTGGGTCTTCTCGATTTGCTTTTCGGTACTTCTGATAATTTATTCCTCGTACTCTCTTTTTTCCTTAATTTTTTTTTGTTCGATGAATGTTCCGTAAATCTTTTTGCAGATGCAATCTTTTCCACTGTCCTTCCCCTTGACTTAGAACTACTTTCTTTTTTTATGTCGCCGTGTTTAGCCGCCACAAGCCGGTCATTTGCCGGTGTCTTTCTACCACATTGAAATCCCAAGTCACTTGACCAATCGCTTTTTTCTTCTCCCACTGAACTGTTCGTTTCGCTTCCTGTTGATCTTGTGTCCCGATTATTTCTTGAGCACGGTAATTGTCGACACTTTTCTACCTTCGTGTGACTCGCTTTCTGTTTCCACAGATATTCATCCAAATGATTTATATTTCGGGTGCTCCTTGTACAAGAGCTTCGGCTCACGTTTGCATTTGGCAATGATCGAGCGCTTCCCGTACGCTTATTACTCGGCCTCGCCAATGAGTCCGTTTTCATGCTTGGGTTTGCTTGGGCGTTCATTTCATCTTGAAGCCCGGACTCCGCACTGCCACCGCGAGCAACTTTTCGTTCGTGATTTTTCAAGTGCCTCACGTCTTTTGCAAAGCCTTGATAGTTTTGTTTTCGGTTTGTGCTTTTCTTATTACCATCTCGGCTTAATTGCAATCGTTTATTTGTAGACTCACCCTCACAGTATTTGTGTAATTCTTTTTCTCTATCGGCGCTCGGCTTTCTTGTTATTTCCACGTACGGGACTTTTTTCTTCATCTTCAAGCTAGAACTAAGATTGCTACGAGAATCGGTAGAATTGCACTGACTTCTAACCGACTTTTTATACGTTTTGGTCGTCTTACCTGTGCTCGCATTTGTGGTCGCTGGCCTGACTTGACCTACTCTCCTTCTTACAGAAGATACAATGTCATCTCGTCTAGCTGATGTTGATGTATGTGAATTAATCGGAGGTTTACGTCTTGAGATACGTTCACTTCTATTTTTCTGAAGACTGCCATCTTCTCTTTGTTCGATGGGATTGTCTTTCGATCGAGATTTCATTGTAGCTGATTCCTGTTTGGGGGTTTTTTCTACTGTAATGACACATTTAGACTCGTCACGTGTGGTGCTACCTGTATCCGTGCTCCAGCCGCATGCATTTTTCTTGCTACGTCCTCTCGATATTACGGAAGCCCTGCTACCACCACTTTGACTACTGAAACTCGCTGGCAAGCTGTGATCTTTTCCAGCACTAGAAATTTGAAGACGTCTCTGGACATTGTTTGACCTCGAACTGTTCTCATTTGCTTTGAATGAGTTCTGCTTTGCCGCTAGTCTTTTAGTAAGGCCGAACTGCTCATCACCGCTACTCTTGCTGCTTGCCAACGACCTCTTGCTTCGATTGCTGCTGTCACTCAAATGACGATCTCCACTCTTCATACTGCTTTCGCTTAATGTGTACATCCTCAAATTATTCCGTTCGCCACCGTTGCAATTCCGACAAGCTTCAAGATAGTATACATTTCTTGATTTCTGGCTATCGCCACTAGATTTAGATCTCTGCTGTGTTCGTACAGAGCTTTTTTTTCTTGTTTTGAACGGCAAATGACGATTTTGTGTAGGCCTTGATGTTGCCTCATCACTTTTGTAATTACTGACAAAATGTGTCTGTCTGCTGGGTAAGTATGCATTACCTTCGCTGACAACCCGGCTGTTGTGAGTTTCGGGTACATTCTTCATTGCTGCCTTTTTGCTTTTTGTGTCTGCACAGCATTGTGATCTATCTTCGTGTTTTTTATCATCCTTGTTGGTCGTGGCCGTCATTGCCATGACATTTTCTCTAGAGCATCTATGCATACTATAATTTGTTGATTTGTTGGTTTGTGGCTAGGTTAGGTTTCCTTCAAGACTTAGTGTTTTTAATTTATGTAAGCGTGTGTGAATTTTTCGAACATTTAAGATACGGTTTTTGTTCTTGTAATTCTTGCAGATTACGCAGCAATACACATAATATTTCGCTAATCAGTTTTTTTTGTTGTTTTTTTATTGCGCATAAATAACAAAAAATTTGTACAACATTTCTAAACAAGTTTTTATCTTCAACATCAACATGACTGTCTCAAGCGTAATTTTCAAGACAAGTTACGATGATATAACCAAGGATATTATGCAATGTTACAAGAAAATATCCGTTCTATTGTCCATCGTTGGGTAACAATGCATTTTTTTGAAGAAAATAATACACCCTTGTTCATTTAGTTCACATTATTGCTGATCTTTTTTGCATTATTTTCGTTTTGCATAATCTCAGGTAATCGCAGAGAATCATGAAACGTCATTTCGCACAAAGCCACTGCCAATTGCATCCCCGTTATCATTCTTCTGCACTGAAGGCACTCGTCCTGAACATCTCTGCTTCTGTTACGTGTTATGTTTAATATTCCTGGGCGTCAGGGAGCGTGAATTTTAGAACCTCCCCATCAGGAGGCGGGTAAGAAATCATTCCTGAATTCGAGAAGGAAGTCCGACGTGAGATTCTCAGAGCAAGCACGTCTTCTTTATCCAACAAGCTAGGACAAGCAAGATACAGCCAGCTCTGTTGCAGCACACAATCTATACAAATTGCTCTTTAAATGGCGAGGAATCAAAAATAAATTATGTGATCCCCATGAGCGAGCAGCTTCAATTTATCAATGCGATACGCAGTCCACATATATAGAAAAAAGCTATGTATTTCGTTTGAATTTTTCAAACAAACAACCTAATAATTTTTTCCATATTACCCCCGAAAAAATATATTTTCGAGCATTGTTATGGATGGCAGCACTTTTGTGTCGGGCGGTAGCCGGCAAGGCAAAAGAGGGCTAGTTGAATCGGTCTGTGCAATTCATTATTCATGCAATGTTGCTGGCTTACTGCGGTGATGGCTACATTACTCCAAATAACGTTGCATGTTGCTATAAACAAACTAAAAACACTCGCAAGGTGGCATTACAAGTTATTCACAGTCAGCCATCCCGTGATATGCGATCAAATTATTTATTGTATTACCTACTATCTTTCATGAGTGCTATCCCATTCCCAAAGTTTCGTTTATTTGTCACTGAGTCTATTAAAGAGCATTCAATTATTGAGCGTAACTAACACAATGAGATTCATCATGAAAATAAGTGTCGAAAGTTAATGAAAATTGTGCAATTTTGATATCGCTATTCAACGCAATTTTTTTCTTGTATCAACACCAAATCCAATAGTTTAGTCATTCGAAACATACACAATACGTTCTCACTTTGATAAGCAAGTCGGAATTAAGACGCCAAAGCCGATGACGTTGCCATCGACGTCGTCGCCGGCGTCGTCTAGGTCGTCGCATGCTAATCCAAGGACCGTCTTGGGACTAAGCTCAGGCAGACTGTAATAGCTTGGTCGACAAGGTTTGTCGCTCACGTTGGGTGTTTGCTCGGCAATGACGCCGCGACGTCGACGCCGATGACGTCTAAACAATTTCAGAAACGGTACATTGCATCCGTGGAGCGAAGATAGAACAAATAACACATTGGAGAGAGATGCACATTTACCCACACACACAATTGACATGATCCGTTCGTAAACGTTCATGGTTGGTTGATTTTTGAAAATCCAGTGTGACATTTTATATCGTAATATGCTGAT
>QKMV01000648.1:2576-19770 GCA_003287335.1 Lednia tumana
GGTGTTAGCTGGAGGGCGTTTAACTGGGACTGTGCAAGGCTTACAAGAGCCAGGGTCCGTGCCCAGGGCCACTGGAATCAGCAAGTGGAAGAACGGTGTTAGCTGGAGGGCGTTTAACTGGGACTGTGCAAGGCTTACAAGAGCCAGGGTCCGTGCCCAGGGCCACTGGAAATAGCAAACGGAAGAACGGGGTTAGCTGGGGGGCGTTTAACTGGGACTGTGCAAGGCTTACAAGAGCCAGGGTCCGTTCCAAGGGCCACTGGAAACAGCAAGCGGAAGAACGGTGCTAGCTGGGGGGCGTTTAACTGGGACTGTGGAAGGCTTACAAGAGCCGGGGTCCGTGCCCAGGGCCACTGGAAATAGCAAACGGAAGAACGGGGTTAGCTGGGGGGCGTTTAACTGGGACTGTGCAAGGCTTCCCTGAAGTCGAAGGATCAGTAGAATCTCTACTGATATCGTTAGGAATCCTACCGATATCAGTAGAAGGTCTAATGTTACCATTAGGCTTCTTATGTCAGTAAGGTATGTACTGATAACAGTACAAATAAAATATCCAGTAGCTCTACCGATAACATTTGGGTACTGATAGGAGTAGGATTCCTACAGATATCCCCAGATTTTCCAACTGAAATCACCAAATTCTACTGTTTCTACTGGGTCCGAAATATCATAACAATAGGATTCCTTCTGACAAGGATTAAACTTTTTAAGCCTTTTAAAGCATTTAAAGCATTTGCCCGGTAAGCAAAAGGTCCGGGGTTCAAGTCCTCGAGTAAGCAGGTATTTTTGAACTGATTTAGGATTCCTACTGTTTGTTTCTACTGTTTTCTCTACTGATCCTTCGACTAGGGTTGCTTTCAAACAGTTACGTGAAGTTTTACAAAGACGCTATGCACTTGCGTACCGCGCAAGAGCCGGGGACTGTGCCCAGAGCTACTGAAAACAGCAAGCAGCGGAAGACCGGGGTTAGTGGGGGGCGTTTCACTGGACTGTGCAAGGCTTACTTTCAAATAGTTACGTGAGGTTTTACAAAGACGCTATGCACTTGCGTACCGCGCAAGAGCCGGGGACTGTGCCCAGAGCTACTGAAAACAGCAAGCAGCGGAAGACCGGGGTTAGTGGGGGGCGTTTCACTGGACTGTGCAAGGCTTACTTTCAAATAGTTACGTGAGGTTTTACAAAGGCGCGATGCACTTGCGTGTCGCGTTGAATGAGCTTGATGACTCGTTTGACAGATCGAATTTAAGTTTAAATACGTTAAGGCCCACATTTAGCTAGTGCAGCATTGATTTTCTCAAATTCAGTAAATAACAATGACGAAGGAGGCTTTATTTTGTAGTTACATATAAACAATTTCGATTATTAAAACTTCCCCGAGCTAATCTTACGGGATTTTTGCGAATTTCAAAAATTTTGAATGAAAAATCTACAGAACCTAATGCGCCCAAAAACCGAAGGTTCGCATCGGGTCAGTATTTACAAAAAATCAGCTCCACCAGACATTTCGCCTGGTCTTTCCAGCGTCAACAAAAAACAAATAGAAAAAGTGTGTGTAAGTTGAATGGAGGACGCTTCGCTCGCTATCAACACGCTATCCAGGAATCTAGCGACTCTCAGCATTAAGCAGGGTCCAGACCATCCCAGCTGCTATATGACCACACGCCGGCGCACTGCAAGCCCATGAAAATTCTGTCGGAAATCTCGTAGCTACCTGTCCACACGAGCTCCAAGGCTATCGAGCTGCCAGACCGGAAGACGCGGGATTGGGAATGAGAACGTGGGCGGGCCAGGAGAACCGACCTAGTCCAGCATTTGGCTGGAATGGAAAACGAGCCAAGATCTCAAGTTTTCAAGTTGGAAGGAACGCTGCCGGAAATAAGTAGAGTTGTGCAATTTTTTGTAGAGGAGAAGTTTCGAGTTTTAAGACGGTAAGAAATAGTTGAATTTTGAATCGTCCTTGTCCAGGGACCCGCAAAATAAACACCATTTGCTAGGTAAACCTATACGCCAATCCCAAGTTCAAGAATGCTTTAGACATTTTCATTTCATTATAGGTTTTTTTTTAAATTAGTCTAATTCATAACTAAGTCTAACAAGAATAATTTCATGGCCGTTGCCTCGTCTTGATTAGTACGTTGAATGTTGATTACCGAGGGGTATAACCAGACGCCTTCTGTACGGGGGGGGAAATGTAGAAAAAAAGTACGAAAATGCAGCATTGCGAGGAAAATGCGTCCTCACAAGTCACAAGTACACCTTTTTTGCATGCGAGTGATATATCTGCGACAAGCATGTAAGGTCTGTTCTTTGTAGAGTTTAGTTTGTATATCAGTACAATAAAGAAATTTATAGCACACTCATAATAACATCTTTCTTCTGGAGAGAGAATAAATTCCAGTCGTATAATTATAGCATAACAGTGATGAATGTCGCAGATGACGGGCGTCTAAATAGGACGCCGCTCCTCTGACTATGACTCTGCCTAGCAGCAGAAGAAGAAAAGGCCAGTAACCACAAACCATACATTGTGTACGAAATGGAAGATGGAAGATGGAAGAATGGGAAGAATGGTAGCCTATCAGCTATATGCAATTGATCAAGCAGCAATGCAAAGCTCACATACATTACCTAGTCGCATCGCCATGTGACAGGGTGCGGTTTGTCTCAGTTAAGCTGGGTAGGAGACGTACATGGGTGGCAGGAGGTGTGATGAATCGTTCAATGCATAAAAGATCACGATTGGATACATCTTATTGTGAATTGTGAACGGGATTGCCGCGGAGTTGCGTTTGTATTCCTACTACGGGTAGAAGTTTTTAAAATAATTTGAATACCTTATGTTTCAGAAATGATGAATAATTAAAACCTGGTAGTTTATATTTTGGAATAAATATAGCGGAGTCGAATTACTTTGCATTCTCACCAAACTCTGTTACAGTAAAATGTAAGGTGTCTGTGTTTTGACGTGCAATTATCTTGTCGTCTATCCACACGTTGTGGAAAAGAACAAAGATTAAAAAAAAGCTTCCGATAAAAATCTTAATTAAGAATTCAAGTTACCGTCCACGAACCGATCCATAGTTTAAGTCAAAAAAGGTAAAAATCACAAACTATAAATCATTCGCTAACTGGTTTCAAAAAGAACGGAAAAAGTGAAGTATAAGTAAAGCCTATAGCGAACAGCTGTGTGAGCTATTCCTTACAAGTAATGATTGTAAAAACAATTACAACGGCTATATCAATTCTTATTAGTAGCGAGGTTGAACTCCCATATAAACTCAACAGCGGATCATTCACCTATCATAATAGATCATTCTCTCGAGCATCAAGCGACTTCAATGAAGGGGCGAGAAGAATCCACAGCAAGAGACAAGATATCTCGGAGAGGATATGCAACTTTTCAAGCACACATGTAGAGCTCATAGGCTAATTCATGCGTCCGCCTACGATTTAAGATAGAATCTGTATTACAATAGATTCCTGCAACACAATTAATAAAAGAGAGATCATAACATATTCTTGAGATAAATGAGTACGTTCGGCGTTTGGATATACAGTATCGATATTTATAAATAAAATGTTTAAATGTACGCTTATAGTTTCCTAATAGCAAGTATTCCAATTCAAATTTAAATGATGATTCATTTGAAAGCTGGCACGTGCACCAGGGGTCCGGTCGGACATTCTTATCATCACATAACTTATCAGAAGCTTCCAAGAATAAACTGACATTGGCCACTCAACGAGACCTTCCTAGTTCCTGAACAACATTACACTTGCAATTTTACTGAATGAAATAGTGGCAAAACCCAGTGACTTCCTGCTACTGCCAGAGACGAAAACATCTCAGGGGAGATGAGGGCCTGGCAATTTGGTGAAGAAGCTTTTAGTCAAACCGTTTGCACAGTTCGAAGCTTGCCCAATTGATCGTGGGGAGCCACATCCCTTTCATTGTATTCATGCCACAGACTGGGTTTTCCGTGGTTATTCCGGGTGCCAATTGAATTAAAATTCTTCGCGTCAAGTTCTTGACATGGGACTGCGGGCCGAAAGACAAATTGCAACAGGCAGGGACAGGCCTTCTTTTCGTACATCTGGCAAACAGAATGTAACAAAACCCACCTCGAGATAATGCTTATGCATTCCATAATGATTACATTTACCTAAGGTCGACGTGTTGAAGAAATAAGGGATCTAATTAGACATTTTGTGCAAACATTATGTTTTTTTTTCTCATGTGCCGGCGCGTGTCTTTATGTTGACTTCGCCACCTACGTTTCCGTTTCTCAATTTTGATCAATCGCACTAGTTTCGCACTACTTTGTGACAGAAAAGTTTCACAAACAATAACTATTCGCGAGTTCGGTATCGGTAGATCGACGTTCATCGAGAGAAGAGAACCGTACCTGCTCTACCAACATGTTTTAAACTCCGATTATAAAATAATGATCAATGATGAAATGATCGACGGAACATTGAGTATGCACAAAGCAATCGAACGGCGGCTCCAGTCATTGAAATCCAACCACACACACAATCTAACGCATCCATGTTTTGATTTGTTGTTTGGGCTGGAGCACTGAAAGACTGACAGCATTGTCGATTGATCTTCACCCAAACCATCTAACAAACTGCACGAGGCCTATTAATAATCCAGTGTCAATTTATTGAAGCAGAGCCGCTCAACTCCCTCGAGTTGTTGATAGCCACGTGAAACCACGTGTTTGTGAAATGTTGCGTGGATAGTCAAGTAAATGCAGATTAATGTCATCGCATTTGTTCCTTCGAAGATGTGGAAGATGTAGTGGATATCATTCTCTAATATGGGGAGATGGTTTATTTGTTACGTCAACGGGCGACCAACAAATTGAGATGGATTGAGGGGGTACGGGCAAAGTTTAACGGTGTTCTTCATTTTCATGCGGGAGTTATTATTTTTTGTGGATGGACCAATTTTCGAAGAGAATAGAATCATATCTATATAGTATGGAGCAAAACGATTCAAATAAATGACTTTGGGATTAAATTATTAAACAGTGAAGTGTTAACAGCGAAGTACATAGAAGTTTAGTGGCAGTGTATTAAATGGAAATTAAATATGGGAACTAACTGCATGTGTCAAGACATATACAGAAGCTCTGATTAAGTGTCACGCCATCCTGATTTATATCTTGATAATGAAGTATATAATTATCGACAAGTGTTTCGCAGTCACGCCAAGATGTGTTTTTTTTTGTAGCACTAACAATGGTTTATGAACAGAGGTGTGAAGAGGCGATTAGCAGCATTATCTTGTTTCCTTTTGACACCCCGCAACTTTGTAGGCAGGATGTTCCAACCTTCACAAATCGAGCATTTCCTTAATTTGTGCCGTGTGTAGTGACAATCAGTTTTAAGGAACGTAAAGTAACGTCCAGATTTTTTGGTTTTCGATCCCGACCCCCGGCAAATCTCCTTTCGACAAAATAATAAAGATATCGGTGTCATTTCTTATAGACACATTTTTCGTTTTGGAACTTGAACCTTAAATAAAAACGAGCGAATTAAAATGATCGATAAAAACTCACAGACCAAGCCGACAACTGCTCGACATTGACACATTTCTGCCAAGACAATCCGCGAATAAGATTTTTACGTTGAAAAAGTGCACATGTACATCGAAGAATGTTTCCGTTTTTACAAGAAATTTTTCTATTTTCAATTCTCATTTCTAACGAAGCTTGAAGACGAAAGTCTCGTCGTAAGCTGATCTAATTGTAACTAATATCCCGTTGCAACTGTCGTAAGGTCGTTAGTTATCATTACTCTCACGTCTCGGCGCTGGCCTGTACTCCCAGCATTATCCCTGTTTTGTCCCGTCCTGTCCCGTCCTGTCGCCACAAAACACACCCTTCGTCTTCCCTCGTCAAACTCCCACATTCAATTGCAATGCAAAAACTCGATAAGAAACCAGAACAATGTACGCGCAATGCATCAAGTAAAAACGTCTACAGTTCAACAAGATATTTAGCGCTCTCGCAAGAAGCAAGCTGATACTACTCATCTAATTCTCAAGTAAGTCTGAACAGATGTGTGCAGATAACACTCCTTCTGTTATTCCCCATACTATTGTAATGCAACGCGAGTGCAAGTGCAATGTGCATTCGTTATGTTTTTAATTGGATCTTTCTTGTTCTTGTTGTATTTTTCTGGCTTATATTTTCTGATTGTCGTGACTGGGATGGTAAATTGAACGTGAGATGTGTGAACATTAATTATTGAGTGTGAAGGTTAGTTTTGGTATATTTTATTTGCGTATCGATCAGTGTAGCACATGTCATGTCGTTGCTGTCGTACCAAAGTTCGTCTTAGTTTTTTTCTAGCCACTGCCGGTGAATCAAAATGGTTTGGACCAAATGGCTAGCTGTCAAACATCGCATTCTACCTGAGTTGAGAGACACATGTTGGGTTTCGCCAACTATTTATGATATCGACTAAACTTAGTTTGATGTTGGTGCGAGGCGTTAAAATTGTAAAAGCAAAAGCTAATCGAAGACTCATATATTGACTTCAGATTGAAAAGTTGGTGCAATCAACCAACAATTAAATCCAGTCGTACTGATAAATAGATTTAACGCGAGCTGTCACAATATTTTACCTTTCAAGTTGTCTGGATCACTGTCGTGATGATTCTCTTTATTGGCCTGGATTTTTTCTATCAACAACTCTAGGCGACTACTGTTGCCTTTAAACAACATCATGGGCTAAACGGCACAATTATCACTCCTTGTCTCTTCAGATCAATCAACGCGTTCGATTAAAAACAAAACGCAATCAACGCTTGTCCAGAGGCCGCCGAATTAACTCAGAAACAATCTGTTCGCGCATTGAAATCACCGATACCGAATCACACTTCGATCACTGATGAATTGTCCGATCAATTTATAGGTGCTCGTAGTCCTGAACGATTCACACCCACAATTTAAAAATAACAACAAACTGTCTGTGCTAACACGCAGTAATAAATGAAGACACCCCTGCAGTTGAAACAGTAACACTATCGAGAAATGTGTAGAACCCCTTCAAACACGACCAGCCCGATCGGTGTTAACCTCTGCACTGACGTTTCTTCTTGGCTGCCTCGTGGGACTGTTTACGACGAACCCCTTCCCCTAACCAACCGCACTGTGTCCAGTGTTTAGACGATCTTGTGTCGTTTCCCTCCCACTGCTAGCTGCACGTTGAGCGCCCTGGGGCCCTGTCTTCTCAACACCAATTGGCCAGCCTCTCTACACCAGCGCCCTTGTAGGAGGAGCCTTGCTTGGTTTAGATTCCCAGGAGGACGCGGTCATCGGACCATAGCTGCAGTTTATACATTCCACCCTTACGTGCGGCCCAAAAGATACCCCTTGGCGATCCCCACGCATAAGTGGCACGCACAATTGATTCCTCATCCATGTAAAAGTGTTGCATTCTGAATTGGCTTGTGTATTCATGTCAACAATGATGATGTCAATGACCACTGAGCTCCGAACAGTGTGACATCTCGTCTTGATTTACCTCTTCTGTGACCGCTGCAAATTGTAGCGTGACTTTGATAGGATTGCTACCTGCGTAAACAATGAACAAAATTGCGAATATCCTTCAAAGTTCAATGAGGCACAGGCACACACTGCATAGTTGTTTGCAAATAATGAGATACGTTCACTTCTATCATTTAAATTATATCCTGTAAGAATTAAGAAAACCAAACAATTAGTTCTCAAAGTAAGTTTACAGTGCAACAATTAGAGAAAAGCGAGGAATATGTACATTGTGAGCATTGAGAAAATGTAGATACGTGCAAAAATATATGCATGCATTAATATAGCACTCAGGCGACAATAAAGAACTGTCTTACATTTCATTTACAATTACCAATTAATTTACAATTACATTTACATGTCTTACAGTAAAACATCTGCCAGACTAGCCCCGATGAAGCTTCCAGAATAGTTAGCGAAACGTTGGCAGTTAAGTGTCAGTTAAGTTTTCAGCAGTTTAACCCAGTTATTAACAGTTTTTTTAAAAACTGTCTTACATTTCATTATAAAAAAAACGTGTCCGTAAAAAGGTGCAAATTCTGATCACAATTAAAAAGGTCTCTAGAATGCAGATATTTTTGCAAGATTAGCGTGTCCTCTCTTAGGCTGTGGGTGACCCAGCGGGTGGACAGGGCGGTGGCGGGGGCGGAGGGGTCATTAAATGACTGTACAAACGGCCACGCGCAATTTTATCCTTGATTATGCCGCGGGGATTAGTTCTGGCATGATCCATTGAACGCTCCGCAGCGCTGGGCTCCAATATGGTACGTGGGAAGTTCCTAGAATCCACAATCTCAAGAAGAGCAGAGCACAGAGAGCACATATTCCGAAAACCTTCCGAAACGAGCGATCAACTTTGCGAGAGTTTGCAAATGCAGAAACAAACTTATCTCGCAGTCGCACCGTATAAACGAACTCATTAATTTTAGCGAAATAGTTGGTCAACTATAGGCATAAGATTCTATTCATAACTATACATTCACGTGGCAACAGTTCTGAAGTTTACAAGAAGTATAAATGGCCAACTGTGTACTCTGCATGTGCTTGCGCAGAGCACCGACTACTTATATATTACAAGAATACGAATAGTTTTCATAATAGCAACATAAAAGCTACGAAAGGAAAATAACTATAGATCTACAACCGCCACCAATATACCCGGCTCTCAAACTCAAAAAAAAGTATTTTGCTTGCATAACTATGGGAACTTAACGCAGTGATTGCTCTAAAAATACAACAAAGATTATGTATGGTGTTGTCCAGAAGCCTCAAAGGAAGGTGGTTAGCTGAGTGAGGACCAGAAAAAGGTGTGGTCGCAGAGCAGTCATGGCGAATTACTGGAGTCTTCATACCATATAGCATTCCGTACCAAAAACCTTATGCATGATAACGTAGAATCATTTGTTAAAATCACAACTCGAAGACAATGGTAGCAAACTCCTTCATTTTCCCTATTCAATTTAGTTACCTACGGAGTCATGAAAAAATAGACGAATCAGATAATTCGTTTTAAACATGCCTCAGTGTAAATGCTCGCTCTGATTATTTGGAGAACTCATGGCATAAACGCCCTTTCCAATTGGAACCTCGTGTATGATTTTATGGAGAGAGTTAAATTTTTCAGATGGAAAGACAAACTATTTCTGTACGCTGACATTTATAGCAATCATTTCAGTAGAACGCACTATTACGCTTTGTACATAACGTCACTGCTTGTTCGGAACATACGGCCATGCCTTTTGTAACCATCTTTACTCTAAGAGACGAAGGGTACAAATGGGAATTGCTATATAGACCTTATATCAAGTTGCTTGTCCATGAACAATCACCACGTACTTCACTACTTTACGTTACTTTGTAACGCTGCTGTGTATTAGTATCGTAAATCAATCGACTAAAACATTGACACCACGACAAAATGAGATCCCCGTTATTTAGTGGCCATAAAAAACCGTCGATTTAAGATTGCGGTTTTCTTCAATATTGCAACGAGTTTAATAAAGTGTTGAATCTAGAAGAAGCCAATCATATTGGTGAAAAGAAAAGTTGAAAAGAAAACGATCACACGTTAACGCAGTTGCGGTTTGAAATCTGCTGTGAAGGTGCATTCACGATTTGATAGTCAATTTGCATTATTGCCACCGACACAAATAAAAAGATTCCATTTTGCAATTTGCAAACCTGATGTAGCAATATTTGGGTGCACTTTTTTTTTAGATGGAACGCAGCGAAATCCAGTATGTTCCTAGCATGCATATAGATGCGTCAAACCAAAATACAATTACATATAATTCGTTCTAAATTAAATTATATACCTCCATGTCTCTACACCTATATAGCCAAAGGTATAACGTATTAAGGTATGCGAACCAACAAGAGGAAAGTTCATTCTCGTTTCTGGCCATCTTTTCAATTAGCACACAAAAGCTATGATTAATCGCATTCAGATTTCCACTCAAGTCGGCTACGGCTATCAACTTGAGGTGTGAACAATAATTGACACACAAGAAGCGATAAGAAGCACCCATCCAAAGAGAAGAGCTCGCTGTCTAGAAACAAGGAACGCCACATCGTCACATGGCCATCAAAGCGCATCACGACACTTCGCTTTTGCATTGTTTTACGATAATTTTCTCAGCCGCTTTGCGACGTGTTCCAGCAGAGTCCAACGGCAAAAACGTGTTGAAAGATGATTAAAGTAATGCGTCCTTCTAATTAGTTTTAAATTGAAATTATCACGGTGAGCAAAACGTCACGATTATCTGTGTGCAACTGAAATCGGGACAAAATCGAATTAGCAATTCTTTCGTTACGAAAAACGCGACTTTTAATCGTTACCTGCGAGCATTACAGTGCTCGGATAGAAATGTGGTAGGTTAGTCTCGTCCACCGTAGATTCAATTCGTTTCTTCGTTCTATCTTTGAGTGGGCAGAAGCGGAATAGCGGGCACATGACAGAATAAGTATGTTAATCAGTCTATCGAAATGTATTTGCAGTCTCTTTAGTTGAAAGAAACATTATCAATATCAACGATATTGCTTTGGTTTCTACTTTATTTAGGACTTGGGCGAGTGTTTTACCATTTCAACCCCTATTTACGCATCCCCATTAATCATTTTAGTCCCACACGTGCACTCTGGACATGTCCACCGATCAAATCAAATACGTAGGTAACGCATTGTCTGACGAGCTTTGATTTTCAAATAGCACATGTTCAAGAAATCGCCAGCGATTTTCGGCCTGCGAAACATTTTTTTCCGAACATCCATACGTGTTTAAATTGATATCGAAGAGATCGGAGCACGAACGACCCCAGTGCGCATGGAATATCAGCAAAGCAAGGAGGAGCAAGCAAAAGTTGCGACTTGCGTGGTTATATCTTCGGGGCCGGCCGAACCCAAACATGCCCCAAACCAAACCCCCGCCAGCGCCCATGTCGATGTTGCATGCTACGTGGAAGTTATCGTAAATTACACTGCATTTACTTTCTTCGTGTAAATTACTGCAAGTGTCTCTGTTTTCTCGGCGACGTCATGAAGCCCTGTTTGCTCACTGGTAAAAGTTGATATATTGGAGGCAACCGAACAGACCACGTCGCTAAAAGCTTTGCTCTTCCATGGCTGAGGAAATTCGGTTGACCAGACATCGTGACCTGGCCACTTAACATGCGAAACTCGAAATGGAGGACGTTCTGAGGTCATTAAGTTGTGTTTTCGGTGATTGATTATATGTCAATCAGACACTCTTTTAATTGGCAAGGAGACTTGGACCGAGCAATTAGTAGAAGCATTGCTACTCAGAGGTGATTAAGATTTCTTTCGTGTCGTTTCTTGTCGAATATTGTCAATGAAAAACTTAAATTGGAAGAAAAACGCAGAACACAAATCGACGGTTTCTAAAATATTTAAAAGACTCAAATCTCCAGTCAACGCGAGTGCATTTTAATCAGAAAGAGTTTTAAGCTGCAGACAATCTGCAGTTACAATTTAAATGTTAACTGAAGTACAGTGCAATGCACTTCGTCTGTCGTGCGAGAATTTCACTGTCGAAAATATCGTGACATGGCCACTTTGAAGATGTCCTGCATTCACTAAGGATGCATTTCGATTGCCATACTTTCATCTTGTCGAAGAGTGCATCCGAAAGTGCATAATCTTACGTGTTACAAAAATGCATTATCGTTAATTACAGTATGCTAAATGCTAATGATGCAGGGGCCAAATAGATAGCGCTGCACTTTCATTCGACTGTCACGTGGAAGGTTCCTGGACAATAACATATTTCGTGGCGTTGTAAGGCTCGATAGTATTACAAGAGACAGGCTCAAACCAGCACCCTTCATCGTAAGAACCGTTATATTTGGCTAATGACTCTCCGGAAATCTGTTATCTTGGGTACAAACCAACGGTCAAGATACGGTAAAACAAATATAGCATATTGATTGCTTGGTTGCTTTGCTTTAGCTGGTGCCTGCATTGTCTCAGGGTGACAACAAATTACTAAGTGGACATGGGGCTGCCTTCAGAGGTTCGACCATGGCATGGCATTCTATTTTAGTCCAAACGCTCACCTCTCATCCGCGTCATATCGCAAATGCAAATACCTTGTTCATTATCATCTATCAGCAATGACAAATCTATCTTGAATCAGTGTGTTCACGTGCCACCATTTCGGTAGGATAATGACTATAAGAAAGGTACATTTAGATTTTCACATTTTCACGAGTCACGACTTTGATCTTTGATTTAGAATGTGTCGCAGTTATACATTTTTCCCGTTATTTCTTGATATGTTTATTCAATATGGATAGGTAGGTGCCGATGGATGGGATGTGCATAAAAACCATTAACTCGTACCTAAGTCTTTGGCCATGATTTTGTGATAGATGTCAACGAAAACCTCTGTCGAACGGTTTCTTCCTCAAGAACTGGTTCATGCACAGCTTAGTTTTACGCGTTTAATTACGGTCTCACTAGATGGTCTCACGACCAGCTCAGCTTTCTTTCACGAGGTCCTCTTCAGATTTTCTAATCAATTCGGTCCAAGATTATTCGAAAAATGCTTGCTCTCTTAAAAAATACGAGAAGAGTTTTTAAAAATTGATCTGTAATCGTGGACGGTCATAATTGTTTTAAAGTTGTAGAATTGTTGTAAAAATGTAATTGTTAAGTAACGATGGCGGTTACTGTAATCTGATGCAGTTATAGACAGGATACAGCTAACAGCAGTATGACCACGATTCCAAGGAAAGGAAATACAAGTTATCTTTACTTCTCCGTCCCAGGGAGGTGATTGATAATTATCAAGTTGTAACTTGTTCTGATGGCCGACTGATGAATGGAAGAGCAAGTCGTATTAGCCGCGTAGACAACTTTCTGGAGACAGACATCGACATAGGTTCCTATCTGATAGCTTTGGGAGAATTCCCTGACTTGGAACCCACTTCTCAGAACTGACATTCTTGGCTGACATTTTCACTCAATTGCCAACATAATAGAGGCAAGGGTGTTGCTGTTTGGTGGACTGAATATCGCACAAAAACGTTCAGAGATAATGACACAAGGAGGTGCAGGTTAAGTTACATTTTATTGTCAGCAAAAATTTGACCTAAGGCACCCTCATTTTGAAAGAGAGGTAAAAACTTGAATATAGAGTTTCTAATGTTTTCAAAAGAACGAACTCTTTGTTCAGATTAGACACATGAATTATAAAATCAAAGCTGATATTAAATATATTATATTACAGCTGTCTCCATCTTCGGAATTTCTAAAAATGTTGACAACGCATGGCATGCGTACGTACTACGTAGCACATGCGTTGAAATTCAACACTGATGGGTGAAGGACAACCCTTCACTGCCAACTATGGTTTAGAATTGAGATCATCACGAAACCACAATACGAATGACTGCCTTTTATGAATAACGAAATCCGTGCAAATATGTAAGAATTTCCCACCACATCACCCATGCGATTTGGACGGCCATTATTTTTACACCTCTCCTGTAAATACACGAATATTTTATAATCTTACCACACTATGAGAAGTGGAGCCTACTGTAAAAAAATTACTGAATTGGTCCAGACAGATATAAAATTACTGGCGATCCTAAAAGACCACATTCAAAAAGCCATTCCAGAGACGATTAAAATCGTGTGTGTAATGCTTCTCTTACATGGAGCTGCATTTTTAAATAGTCCTTATTGACTCTGGATTATGCCTTTTTGAATGTTGTCTATTGCATTTTACAATGATATCCCTGTTTTTTTTTTTGTGATCAATTGTTCAAACACTTTGATGAGCGGGGAATTGAAAAATTACCAGCACAGATTTGGAACCAAATATGCTTAGCATAAAAAAAAACTGTTATTTAACTGGGTAACACTGCTAAGAACTTCTAACAAACAATGTTGCATGTTCCTGGTAGTGCTCTTTTGCTATAGTAAGCTTCAAATACAGCCGTTCAGGCCTTGGAAACCTTGTGGAAGTGAAATTATACGGCGAGCAGACTAGGGTGCCTTTACCTTATATGTACGTGTCGCGCATTACACTTTTAGCTTTTGACATCTTAATGGTGATGGGGAGCCTCGTCGCGGCTAAGTGTTCCTCAATGGATGTCACCGGACAATGCCCAGCGAAAGGGCTTTCCGGTGGTCCTCATGGGGTATGCGTTTCTTGCCTCCCAGCCCACCCTTTTCTCGAAGCCGTCAACCCAAAAACAACATACCTCACAGTCCATTGCCTCAACCCTAATGCATTTTCGATGGTCAATCGAAATTAAATTGGCGTCAACAAACAACGTTAGGAACGCGACGAAAGAAATGGTGGTCTTTCTTTGTTGTTCGTGGATTACCGATTCAAGCCAATGACTTGAGCAAGTCAAGCTAATATGCAAAAACACGTCTAAACTTCAGAGGAGGTAAATAATAGCATTTGTTTTTGTGTTTCTCTGTGGTGATTCTTGTTTGTGGTCAATACAATTTGGTCGCCAGAGAGCGGAGATTCTAGTGAAGCGATTCGACAGAGTTCCTTGGCAAAGCACGCCGAATAATTAGTGTGGACTAGGATCTGTGAATGGGTACTTACAGAAATCAGTGCTCGGCGTGTAATTCTATTTAGCTCGCTACAGTGAAGCATGCATGCATTTATGTCAACGAATACATGAAACTAGAGAGATCTTCCACAGATTGAGCGATGAAAGTGTGTACAGCTTTTTTTAGTTCCTTCTCAGTCACATCGATCGACCCCAAACGATGCCGGAAACGTTTTATCAGAAAGATCGGGAACCGCTTTACTGGACCCAAATTAAATACTCCAAGGCACAATTCCGCCTCCAAATGGCAACATCCCAATGACCACGCACCACGCGCTATAAAGGCTCATATCAACAGCTAGATAAATTTCGTGAAGTTAGTTTTATGGCTCACACGCAAAACGCATACCTGGTTACACCCCCCCATACATATATCTACAGTATACGAACCGACTACTGTAACTTGGGGAACAAAATTCGTACGAAATTAAATACACAAACTGAAAAATAAAAGTTCAGGCAAAATAAAAAGTATCATCACCCAATGGCATTCGAGCCCGAGACCACTGCATTGCTAAGTAAGGAAGTTACCAACATGTTACCAAGACAACTGACGACGTACATCATTTAGCAGGGTCCGGATCATCTCAGCTGCTATGTGTCAACGCGCCGGCGCACTGCTAGCATCCCGGGATCATGTAGGACAAAATCAGTCAGAAATGGTCTAACGCTTACCAGGACCAAAGGTTGAATGGGTGACCATTCATACCAAGGTCCATTTCTGTTCAGGAGAGAGGCTGAAGGGTTTGAAGTTAGCGAGACAGCTTCACTCCCCTTGCAATCTACCTCTCGACAGCACGGATTAGTGGAGGAATCCCATGCTGTTCCAGTTGTACCGTCCTTCGGAAGGGACGTTAAGCGGTGGTCCCTTTGGTGCTTTTCGACAGGAGTACTCTACGTGCCAGTCCCGGGTTTCCCCTCTTTCCTGTTAGGTGCATCATCACCCTCATTATACCCTATAATTCACCGACGCCAATAGACCAGTGCCACAGGGCCAGTTTTCATTACAGTGCGTCGTTAAACACCACAAATATCAAAAATCAAATTCAAAAAAATCAGCCTCTCATTCACTGATACGACCAATGCCACAGGTTGACCGCGTCGTTAAACACCGATAATCAATCAAGTGCCGAGCCGGGCAAAGACCACGCAGAGACAGAATAAAGTAAAGTGTGTTGCACACCAATTGTTTGGGTCACGCTGGTCATCATTTGAATTGGGCCGCGATGCAGATTAGACTTTTATCATCGGTTCCAACGCAGCCATGGCGTGGGAAGCGGACATTGATGACGTTCGGTACCTACTTCATGATTCATGATTCGATCATGATCATCGGTGATGTCGGTCCGTATGGACTCAAAATATCCGATGCGATACGCTACCTCATTTTTGTGTCTACATCGACATCAAGGAGTCATGGGTAAAAATGTTAGACAAACTCCTCGGACTCGCGAGTGTGAACCTCTGGTAGGAAAACCGAATTCAGTCACGATTTGTTTGATCGCTACACGGCCGATTATGTTACGCTCCACGCTTTTTACAATAACGACGAACACTTTGACTAATTTGTAAATGGATGGTATAGTGCGTCAATCAATCAATTTCGATAACGAAATTTTTTCAACGAAATTTCTTTTCACCCAATTTTAATTTATGTATCGTGATTTTTTTCTGATCTGGATTTGCTTCCTCTTGTGTGTTCACTTTAAAAGCACACTTTATTTTGTACCTGTTCTAGTGAGATGTCAACAGGCTAGAGTGCTTGCTGTATGCAGAGATTATAACATTATGATGTAGAGTTCAAACTACGACATTGTGAGCAAGTCAACTAATAATTTCCTGCATGGATTCAACCTGTCTGTCAATAAATGCGCTGTACGTTATTTCAATCTGGGCACTTCGATCCGATTAGCAATTCAATCCGCAGGCACTTCAAAACAGGTGCACTTTGATCAGTGGCACTTCAATCAGTGGGAACTTCAACCAGTGGGTACTTCAATCCAGGGGCACTTTGATAAGTGGGCACTTCAATCAGTGGGAACTTCAACCAATGGGCACTTCAATCCAGGGGTACTTTGATCCGATAGGCAATTCAACCAGTGGGCACTTCAATACAGGGGCACTTTGATCAGTGGGCACTTCAATCAGTGGAAATTCAACCAGTGGGCACTTAAATCAGTAGGAACTTCGATCGGGGGGAACTTCGATCCTTAGGCACTTAAATTCACAGGCCGTTAAATCAACCGTAACTTCAATCCACGCGAACTTCGACCAGTGGAAACTTCGACCATTAGGAATTTCGATCAGTGGGTACTTCTATCCTTGGCCACTTAAATCCACGGGCACATCAAGTCGTGGGCACTTCGATCAGTGGGCACTCGATCAGTGGGCACTTCGCTCAGTGGGCACTTCGATCAGTGGGCACTTCGCTCAGTGGGCACTTCGCTCAGTGGGCACTTCGCTCAGTGGGCACTTCGATCAGTGGGCACTTCGCTCAGTGGGCACTTCGCTCAGTGGGCACTTCGCTCAGTGGGCACT
>QKMV01000649.1:0-16288 GCA_003287335.1 Lednia tumana
TAAATATACACTTGATCAAGCATAAGGGCAGGCTTTCTCTTCGTGATTCATTTGCGAGTTTTGGAAAAGGCCACGTAGTCGCACACAATAGGAGCTTCAATAAAGACTTCAAGCTAAGAATTGACGAGCACTGAGATGAACGTGGTGAACTACAAGTGTCATAACTGCGACGGCGTTTCGGAAGGAATCTATGGAATAAGTGAGGCGTAGCTTTTTATTAAACTAGCGGAGCATTAACGTGGAATGAGCGCGCAAAACCACGGCGGGATATCTCAATGGATGTTGAATATTATTGCCCGCCGCGCCGCCGCTACCTCGGCAAAAGGCGAGACGCTCCGCTGAAGCGGGTAGTCTACTCAGGCGTCTGCAGGTGTAGCCAGGGACGGCGGAGCGGGCGCACTTTCACGGCGTCGCGGAGCCGAGATGAGAAAAGCGGAGCGACGTGCTGGAAAGTAGGTGCAGCGTGTTTTCCGTCTGCCGTGGCCTCCTTGCCTCCTTGTCAGCCTCCTTGTGGGCACTGCACGAACGATTTTGCAGCGATGTAAAAGATACAAAACACACATATTGGCGGCTTTATCGAGGCCTACGACGGCTGGAGATTTAAACGGAGAAAATAAATCGGCAAACCAATTTCATCGGGCGGAAATTTGCCGTCGAAACTGACCGCTTAAGTTTTCTCGGTATAATTGAGTTGCGGAAATTGATTTCCTATAACATACGGCTTCGAGAAAATTGCATTGTGAGCCGAATAATAATTATCACGCTAAAATTGCATTTGCGAATGTTCCATTTGTTGAACAATAAGAACGCGATTAGAAATCCGAATTTCCAACCAGTGGCTGAAAGACAGCGCCTTCCAAAGCAGATAACCTGATTCCTGTACGTATTTCTAATATAAATTGAAGTCTGCCAGCGAGCTAGAAGTTGTGCTAGTTTGACACAAAAGAGTACCCACACTGCACAGTGCACACAACTTGCTCTCAACTTGCTCTCAGCTCGACGCCGACAGACTCGAGTTTCCCGACTAGGTGAATTGCCGCGACTTCGACGGCGTCAACTTTGTTCGCTGAATAGGGGGCGAAACTCGCGAGCGAAGTGCAACACCTTGTTTGTCCGAGCGGCGATCGGCGACGCGCTAAGAACGCTCGCTGGAGCGTGGCACGACGCGAGAAGGTCGTGACCACCGACAGAGTGCTTTGACGATTGCAATTCGAATTAGCGCCCGACGCAACGGAGATTGTCAAAGGACTCTCTGATTTCTAATAGACATACCTAACAGGTCAGTGCAGCTCGTAACTACGTACCACGCCACCGATCCACTTCAAATATATCAGTTACACATCATGAATAGGTTAGCTTTGTAGTTCAGTATGCATTGGGTAGAGAGCCCAGGCACCAGCTCACGATTCTCAAATGATCTCGACGTTGGCATGGAAATCAAAGCTCCTTTAGCTCGTACTTTTCTTTTCTACTGAGCTCTCTGGTTTTGATGAAGTCTCCTATATAGACTGTCCACAGTTTAAACATAAGTTGGCCTATCACTTCTGCACTCTGATTACAATACGCTAACGTTACAACTGAAACGATACCTTCTAAAGAAACGGGCTGGACCGAAAAATTCGTTTAAAATTTTCATTGAGTATTATCTTGAGGAACGTGTTTGTGTGGTACATTATATATTTAGACAATTATTAATTTCCTCGGTAAAAAAACAACAATCATTAATTAAAAATTCCTGGATCTGATCGGCGCTAAGCATCGCTGCGCGTGATTGGCTGCTGACGCGTGGTGTTTGGGGAATTCGCATCAAAACGAATCTAGTTGTTTAATTTCATTTACAAATCAACGCGAGCTGTGCTGAATCATGTGGCGCTGGAATTTGTTGTGCATTCACGTATTCCTGTGATATTAGTTTTGTTTGCACGAATGCGTTGTGTAATTGTTATTTTTTGTAACTAACTCTCGTCGGCTTACAGCGGCGCGATTGGCGATTGGATGCGATTGGCGATCAGATCGTGATCAGATCACGGAAAGCTCATCGACACGATTTTTACGTGTTCATGTTCATAGTATGACACTTTCCTATACAAGCATATAAACGTGGCTCCATGATATTTGCAGTTTACAGCTTCTCAATACCTAAACAGAGTCTATCGAACTCTGGGTCGGGATTGTGTGATCTGTATTAAGTGCCACACGTGCGGCTTTCGTAAAATCACTGCTTCAATATAGAGTTTTATAAAATAAATTGAAACTCGTTTAAAGAAAGTGCTAAATTAAATACCCGCGCGATATTATTTGACTTATTTACGCGGTGTCAAACGGCGGATCGAATTCGCGACCAAGTTTCAACGCGCAATTTGCAAAACGAACGCCTTGAAATTGCCAGCCTCGCTCCGCGAACGTTCTGAAAATCTATTTTCTGCAATTACGCCATCAATTGGCCATGCATACACCATATTACGCTCTCACCACAGGCCTAACACATCCGAACCATATAACCATGCTAAGCACACCCACTCCATCAATATTCCATGGCGTAGCGTGGAATAATATCATTGTGTTATTACTATCAGATAATCTCGGCTAAGAGAGCACCATGGTTATTAATACATGCTCTCCCGTACTGACGCCGCCATACGGCGCTGCTGCTTGCGTTCGAGATTTCAATTAAAGCGGGGATTACGGGAGCTTAAGGGCACATACGTGCAAAGTGGATGGATCATGCAAGATGCAAAATAAAGTGCATGTACCTACAGAAACGAGCGACATCGTTGTGTCTGTTGGTCGAAGAGCACTCCCAGCTTGCAAAGCTGTGCGATCACGCCGTCTAATAGTTTTTTTATCGGCACAAATTGAGCCGTTAAGCGAAGAGATTGATCTACACTTGCTTGCAGGGCGATCTGACATGGGCAAGACGAGCAAGGATTTGAACGATTCTGTGCGAAATTTGTTGATCTTTGTCAAACAAGGGGGTTCGGTTGCGCCTGTACATATAATAACACTGGTATTGTGTGTATACGATCGTTTAGGTATATGGGCGAAAACAAGGCAAGTTGATAAAAAGGTCAAGCGCTTGTGCGGTGTTGAGAAGGGTTATGTAAGAGGGCCATATCCGAAATCTACCCTTTAAATACACGGCTCAGGGTGGAAAGCCACCCTGTCTTCTGGCCTAATTAGCATAACATATACCATAAACCCAGATATCGCGCGCGGGGCATTTAATCTCACGAGCGGAAGTTTTAAGTTTTCACGATAATATAAATAAAGTGCTTAGAAACTCGCAGCATTCAGCTGTGTAAGTAGCTGTATGAGCTGTTGCGTCGTTGCGCGGTGGAAGACAAGGAACGCGGTTAGCTATATCTCTATTGTATTCCCGCCCGCAGAAACGAATTGCCTAGCTGATGCTGTAGCTTAGATTGAGGGACATCGAAGATAAGAAAAGTTTGAAGTGAAATAAGCGAGCTGTGGGAAATCTGGGTGGGTAAGAAAAACGGAGTTCACACGAGCGAATAAACGCTGAACTGAAGCAGCACCAACGTTTGGCGTGTCATTTGGCGCTAAGAAAATCTAGCTTCGTTCATATTGTGCTCTGCGATCGCTGTACTACAAGGAGATGAATTTTCTAATTGTTAAGATTGAAAGCCACGTCTCCTCGTTTACGTCGATAAAGGATTTTATTGCTTATATCCCTGTCACTTTTCATGTAGTGAATTAAGATGAAAAGAGATAAAAACTCGGTTTGGTTTCCCATTAGTGTTTTCCACCCGAATGCGTACGATTATGAAATTTGTCAAACAAATCGAAACGATTTCGTTCGTTATCCACTTCTAGAGAAACGAAACGAAATGCCAAGTCATTTCATCTCATTTCGCTGCAGAAATGTTGCCAAATAGAGGGAAGGTAGGATTATGTTCACGCATCAGTCGTTTGGCAAAAAAAAAACGAAGAAACAAATGAGGACAACTCACTGTTTCCGTCTACGTAGATGGGCGTCCACGCCACCTGACCGCCGGTCGGCGTCGCCCACCCCACGACGCCCAGCAGAGTGCAGCACCAGAGCAGACGCATCTCGGGCGGTAGGACGTCACTGCAATGACAGAGCGTCGGGCTCCATTTCTGTCTCACTCCGGTGTCGTTTCAAAGCTGCAAAGAAAAGAAAGAGGTGCAAATGTAAAGAGATGCTTGAATTGGATTTCAGAAGATGCAGTCTGTCTCTAAAGACACGGTTTTGCCAATGGACTAGTGCGTCAATAGAGCGAACGTTGATGACAACAATAATCAATCAAGCTGGAAATAACGGATCATTGAAAGGCCAACAGTGACAATCAGGATAAATAGGGGAAACTTTGGAGAGTTCGAAACTTGGCTATTTTGATGGCTTGCAACCACCTTAAAAGAAATTTAGTATCCCGATAAAATGATTTAGTGCATGAATATACTTAGTATGTACCCTGTTAGTTGAACTGTAATGCCAATCCGAATGCCAAAGCATTAAGTACGTCTAGACCGCTGTCGCAATCGGTCTATAAGTTCATATAGAATATTTCAGTATAGCACTAATTAGGCGGTGATTTTAACGATAATTATGTGAAATATGATAGCCCCGACCAGTTGCACTAGGAATTCCCAATAGACATTAATTAATCCTTTGATAACTGATATAGTGTGCAAGTATATTAATAGTTTCCGAAACAGTAAGTATGGTAAGCACATATTCTCTTCACAAACAACGCAACCATAATCCCATGTAGTTGGCCGCGCGGCACACGTGGGGTAAACTTCTAATTTATAATTCAAACGAAGCCCGCTAGAAACGACCATGAATTATTCACCACAACACAGGGATATTAACCATGCATTGTTACACATTACTAAAGTTTACACCGGTGGTTTGCATGGAAAATAATAAACAAGTTATTCGCAGAGAAGAATACGTGTGCGCAAACATCATCACGCCTTATCTAGGTGGCTGTGGAGAGTTAGTTATCCGAGCTGTACGCGCAGCCGCGCGCGTGTGTGGGTTTGGGAGTGTGATTGTTATGTCCCAACGGAGGCTACATGCGCTGTTTAATGCACTTTTTGGATATATGACGCAAATAAAGCCCTAGTCGGTGCGACCGCACAGGACCGCGATGTTACCAGGGGGATTTTAACTTTTATCACCGTCCAACAAGTTCTAGAGAATTAAAATTGAAACGTTGTAGAGAACACGCACGCGTTTGGTGATTAACCAAAGTGATATTCACTTTTTAATATCGCAATTTGTTTAGCTGGCGGAGCAATTCAATCAACTGCCAAGTGGGAAAAGATTTCTCGGCATTTCTGTTACGCCGATATTTTCGACATCAAAAATATACTGGGCGGCGTCGCCGGCAGATGTGAAATATCGGTAATTGGAATGTGCAAATGATTTGAAATTTCCCCGACTCGATCAGCAAAGTTCTGCAAAGAAAAATATTCGCGATATGTACATGAAATTGAATCTAGTTGATAAAGCTTGGGTAATAGTCATGACATAAATTGGCAATTTTACGTGCAACTGCACGGCAAGTTTCCGCGTGAAACGGAAACGAGCCCGCGGATAGCTGCTCGCCATGGAAACGTAACAAGCGAAAACAAGAGCCGAGCAATCACTGATTGGGTTTAACGAAATAAATCTGCTCGTAGCTAGTTTGTGAACGGTGCAGTTTGTCTCCTAACGGTATAACAACCAACTGCAAGAAGCAGCTAGCAGATATAATGGCAGGAGTTACCCACTCCGCCACCTCGACCATAAAGTCGAGCCAACAGATGAGTGGCGGGAGACGCTCGTTTCTCTCGACACCCACCCTGCGCTGTTTGACACTGATTGTGGTCTTCGCTGCCCGTCGGTAAACAACATCCATCTCGGCGCAGCTCTCCGCCCGTCTTGACTAATTGCCTCCAGTAGCAAACGGCGAAACAAACGAGGTGCTCACTTTCTGGTGCACCGTAACGCGTTCCATCGCCGCCGGGCGGCCAGAACATTAACGTGCAGTTTAATCTCAGTTTCATCGCTTTTTAAGCCACTTTCATCGCGCCGGGATTTGCGTTTCGACGCGAAATGAAACGTGAAAAACTCGCATCCGCCACACAAAATACGAAATCACACAAATATTCATGGCAATTTATTTCACTTCCACTCGATAGCACTTTGAAACTCGCACGCGCACATTTGCGTTGACGGCGTTAGCCAAAAAGTGTACACAGTTTTGGTATTTCAGCTCTCGAGGGGCCCGCGATATTGATCAGCCCCGACAGCAGTGTAACTCGGGAGGCTGGCCTGCAGACTCCCGTTCTAATCCAATCTAAGCCGGCTCGTAACCTGTGGTGAGCGCTAAGAGGTGCCGGCACGTGTTATAAGCGGGGCTGGAGGGCGGCGGGGGCGAGAGCGGCGGTGGGGGCAGGGGAGCAACCACCCCCGCACACGCAGGCAATGCACTACGAGGCATGACATTGATGCTAAGTGCATACAAACCTAATGGCACCTGGTCTGGCAGTGTCTGGTATTATAACGTAACGTATCAAGAGGCATCTAATCGCAAGGAAAATTGTGTTTGATACTGCTGGGAATTGAAGCGATCTAGACGTTTTTTTTAATGAAAATTGGAACTGGCGAAAAGCGATCTTTTTCCGTTGTGTCGCGATGAATTGATGAACGTATGTGTAGAGAAAATAAATCATTGGAAAAATGCTCGCGTATTTCTTGTGCTGATATCTTCAATTGCCACGGCGGCTGAATGATGCATGTAAATTGTTGTTTTTCAATGTTTAAAATTACATTTCCTTGTTGCCACAATCGTTTTGCGTATTTGGTCAGTTTGTTTTCCGCTCAAGCCACTTTAATTGTCATTTCGATTCAAAAAATTGTTGATTTAATCAAACTCATCTGAAAATTACACGCACCATATGCAAAAATAATATTCAAAAATGAAGGAAATTGTAGCCATAGTAGAAAAAATAGCTATCGGTCACCAAAAGATACAAAATGTGTAAGGAAGCACGGGAATTTGTACAGCCAACTGAAAGGATTAGATGTAAAGTATATTAAAGATATCGATGTAATTTTTACCAACTGCTCTTCCCTTTAGAAGTATACAATGAATTGAAACTTTTTGTAGTACGATCATAAACCGCAGCTAAAAACGAGTGTCTCTTTGAGGTTTGAAATTTATCGCGTTCTGGGTCACGAGGGCACTATAACAATCCCAAAGATTGTAAGACATGATCAGTTCGACTCCAATCGCCACCAGCGATAGGAAATAATAAAGCCGATTTCACACGGAAATATCGAACCAAAAAAGGAAAACAAACTCACGACGACGACAGCGTTACGACACAAAAAACAAAAATCAACGAGACAGTCCGTGTAGCTCTGCTTTCAGGAAACTTTCAAAGAAACTATTTCTGGGAGGTTCCTCGGGAGGTAAAGTAACAAAAACGAAGAACTCAGCCAGGCTTTCAGTCTCGCATACATGGCAAGTGCAGTAACAGCTTTCAGTGGCATAAAACGAATTAAAAGTTAGACGACACCCACTAGTTTGGTCATGGTTTTTGCCTTCCCTTCCTCTACAGTCCTCTAAATTTCATTATGAATTAGTAAGCCCCGTGCATTACTCGACTAGGAATTTAGGATCTACTTAAAACAACATAATTCTCATTTCTCTGACCCGCCGGCTCGCGACGCACTCTAGTGCATGATGTGTTTCATCCCCCGGCCCGCCCCCTGGCCACCCTCACGACTTGAAGCCTTTACTCGGGCTGCCAGCTTTAATGTGGCAACCCTCCTTGAAAATGTCTGCGAGATCCAACCCTCCGGAGAAATTCCGCGCAATTTGGATTACGATTAATTTCTCTTGTGCGCCCGAACGCAAAGTTTGCGAAACAAACGGAATTATCTTCCACCGCCATGCGTGACCGACAAGTATACACACTGAGCAGCACTCGTGCTAATAAATCACGGGATTGTTGGCTGCCTATCTCAGCCAGCCGAGTTAATTTCCTCTCCAGGAGTCCCCAGACGCCCTCTCGACAGCATCCGAGGTGTGTTTGGAGTGTGAGCGTAGCACGATACGTTCGGGAAACACGCTGCAGCAGTTCGTTACAAATTTAATTAATCCCGTACAAAAGTTTCCTCCAGATGCAAATTGAGTGGCGGGCAAGGGCGATTGGGGTATCACAGTCAGTGCCGTGATCGGAACTAATGTGCAGTTAGCCTAATTGCGTCCGCGGACCCTCGCGAGGGGAGCTGACCGCGGCTTAACGCAGACTCAAATGGCTGCACGGTGTAGAACGCGTGAACGTGACTAGCTCAGTTCACGCAATAATACAGCTTTGCAAGCCTTAGTTTTCCCGTTCATTGCCTAGCGCGGTCGGTGGATGCGGTAAGCGCACGCGTCAGGCTTAGAAACGGTAGGCGACGGGTTCAATTCTGGCGATTGGCTATTCAAACGATGTTTTTCCTTTGTTTCACATAATCATTTTAGGAATGGCTTAGTTATTTCATTTAGAGTACACAGCCGTCATTTAATTGTATGTCCCATTCCTGACATCTCTGGACAAGTCCCCCCCTCCCCGAAGAAACCACAGCTTGATTAGACTGACGTAAATTCAGCTTGGGTACTCGTGTGGTCGCCCCGATATGCAAAAAAAAAAATCGCTTTTCGTGCATGTGAAATCGTTGCAAAAAAGGTTGTTTGTTGCACAGATTTTGAAGCCATTCAGCTGTCGGACTGCGTGTGTGTGTGTGAAATTGGTTGTCACAAACATGTATACGCGATATTAAGCGGCGATGGTTATTTCATTAAATCGGCTCTCGCGGCAGTGGATGATCGCAGGGTGAGACAGACAGGTCACGGCGTCGCACTCGACGGATTGTCGTCGATGCAGGGGTACGTCGAGATCTCGGGACAACAATGGAGCGAGTATGGGGATGGGTGAGGAGGGGCACCCGGAAGTTGCTCGGCCGCGAGAGGTGGCCGTCGTGAAGAGGATTGCTGCTCTCGAAGAGGCGGGTGGAGCTGGAGCAAGACGCGCCGTTTGAAAAGAAATCACGATCCTCTGTGAGACGCATGAAAACTTTTCGCGAGAGGCGACATATAGGCTGGAATATGGATGTAATGAAAATATAGCACGAAAAAATATATTAAAAAATGCATGGAAGTATGAAGCGCGATAATTGTGATTTGGCGGATGATAAATGTGCAACGTTGGAAAACTTAATCTACAGACTGAGGAAATGGTGCTGTACAGACAGTATCTGCGTCTATAGTACGTTCTACGGAATACCGCACATTACTGTACCCAGAACACATTAAATTCGTATTCCGTTATACAATACAGTACTGTTCATAGTTTATAGACAAGGCTTGCTCGCTTTGCCACGTGGGTCTAGCCGCGAATTTAAATCACAGTGAAATATAAATGAAGACAGTGTTAACCTTCCTGGGCTTATTTTAGCCACTTAACGCTCGGTGGCAGGTAATTATAAAGCAATTAACGCACCGAGCTAATGGCACAAGTATATACTGCTGGCACGGCGCAAGCAACATGTGGCAAGGCTAAACGATTTCGGATAAAACTATTTACTGTTAGCCTCAGCTTTGCCTGACAGCCAATAAACAACGAAAAGCCGACAGGGAATTTATTTGCAAGCCACGCTCAAACAGCGATGTCCTCAATTTAAACGTGAAAAACTCCCCGATGTTAATCAGACCTGGACGCAGAGCCAAATTGGGTCTAAAATTGGGGCCGTTTTTCTAGAAGGTTTCGGCCAATATCAAGAAGCCCGTACGTGACCTCTACCCAGAGTTGTGAAGGACCAGATCTGTCGTTTCTAGCGATCAGATCCTATCGGAAAATCTGACAATCCACTCTAATACAGCAACAAAGTTACTTAAATTCCAGGTCAGAGATAATGAAAACGAACGACCTATTACTTCATCCCAGCGGGTGGTGTGAATGATTGATTGTATTTGAGTGAGAACGTCACGATTTCACTCGGTGCTACATGAGAGTAATCACAGTTGAGTGAAGATAAAGAATGCGGCACCTCGACGGCACGAAGTGGCCATTTCTTCGTCTAGTCTGCAGTGGCGCGCGCGCACGCGTTCTTATGACAGCGAAAAGCAAACTTTCCAGAATATTTTGTCTGAATTCGGAACAGTTGCACCGTGGTGACAAACTTGACTTACCTGACAAAAACTTGACAAATAGCTCGTTACAAAGTTGTATATAATGAAAGATCACATTAGCATGAGTTCACCAAAAAGTGTCACCTCTCCTTGCCATACTTCCTATTCTCCCCTGGTTTCGAAAAAACACCATTATCTGACACATAACGGGGTCGCGAGACGCGACGAAATGCTGCTCAATGCCTACAATGATCTATCCTCTCTGGAATTTACACCCAATTATCTCCAGCACTGGCATACAAACGCGAAACTTGGTGGACGCACCATTTATCGTGATATCATCGAAGCTAAGCAACATTGTGTTGGGTCAGAGGCTGGGTGGGTGACCATTGTTGCCAAGCTAGTTCTGTTCGGTAGATTAGGAGGTGTTGAAGATAGTATACAACAGCTTCACTCGCCTTGCCATCAATCAATCTCTCCACAGCACGGATTAGTGTGTGAATCCTGCTGTTTGAGTTGTTCCTGCTGTTCGTACTGCTCTCCCCCCCCCTACCACGACAAGCCCCTTCTAACGACGGCGAAAAGTCAGCGTGAGGAGTCATCTTAGAAAGTCGGGTCTATCTTCAGGGCTTATAATGGACAACGTGTGGTCGCTAGCCGAGAGAATTGGGTCAGGACTCCGGAGACGCGAGTAAATTTGTGGCAAAGACTTTTTGGCTCATTTTACGGTTGCAAACCGTCTACAGATATAACAAAAGACAAAGTTGTCAGTGTATGAACCAACTTCCTAAACTACCGACTACCGTAACCAACCACCAGCTAGCTGCACAATCTGACACCTAAGAATGAAAGTTCTATAACAACACAATAAGTAGCACCCAGCGGAATTCTAACCGACACCACTGTATTAGAAATGAAGGACCAGCACGCTACCAAGGCACCCGGCGGCAAGGCAGCAGGCTCCTGATCTTCCGAGTAGTTGTGTGATTACGCGCCGGCGCACTGCTAGCGCGCGGTGATCAGGATAGAAAACTCTCTGCCAGAAATGTACTATCTCCATGGGGAGACGTGCGACCGTCTGGGGGGGGGGGGGCCGGGGTTCGAGAGGGCGAATCGCGCCTCGCCGTGGAATGCGCGGGACATGGCCAGGGAGGGTTTAATTAAACGAGACGCAGGAGTGGGATCGAGTCACGTGACCAGATGACAAATGTCCTAATACTAGAAATTACAGCGTCGTGTTAGTGTGTGTGTGTTTTTGCATGTGTGTGAGTGTGTGAGTGTGTGTGTATGTGTGTGAATGTGTGTGTATGTGTGTGTGCGTGAGAGCATGAGTTGGGTGCGTAGCCAACGTGGATAAACGTGTCTGTCCGTTGTACAGGTATTAGGCTCGGTCTCAGTGAGGTTTGTGTGGGTATATAAGTTTATAGCAACGAATGTTTAGGTACACTAAAGTACGTACGTGGGCGGTACTAAACTCTTAAAGGGTTAGTGTTCTTGGGCAGAGGAGAATTGCCTGTAAGCCAAAAACGAAAACAACGTTTCCGTTTTATATACTAAAAACTTTGTGCGGCTACAGTCATTGCTTGCAGAAATCGCGTGCAGCTTATATTTTACTTCTTGTGCGGATTAATTTTAAAAATATTTCTAGCCCATAAAAGCTGGCATACATTTTCACTGGGGAAATGGACTCTTCAGCGAAGTTCCTTTTCACAGCTTTGCCGGTCATTTCTTCGCCTAAAAAGCTCTGTGTATTCTTATAAATGAATTGCTGAGAATTTCCATGATAATGTCAAGTGCTTTTGCAATGCTATATGGAAACGCTTTATATTGCCATTTTGTCGTGGATTATTTTTGTTTCGGTCAAGTGTATCATTTATTGTATGGCTTTCTGCAGCAAAAACACACAAACACACATGACCCTTTGAACATGATAGAAAATTCGGTATACCTCACAAGTGACATTCAAACATTTGATATCAAAGGTAAACAAGGGTTCAGCGCAACCAATGAAGCCCTAGCAAATGGAAAAACAAGAACAAACACAAAATAGAGCATGTAGGTTATTGCGGAGGTTTTCAGAGCCATCAGTTGACGTAGCTCATGTCTTCTGCACGGTGTCTACTCTGATTTGACACGCTCGTCACACGAAGTTGCGATGACAATGGTGTCATCAACTTCAGTCCGTTCCGATACTTTGGACTTCGGTCAATGGCTAAATATTATACCGCCATTTTCATTGAAACGTCATATGAGACGCAGGCCTTTTTAGAGCCAACCCCACTCAATTAGAGAAAACACCGTGAATACACAAGTTACACATGTAGGCTACGTTCCTTCCTCGGAAAAAAAGTCTATATAACATTCTAAAGACTGCGACAAAGGGTTTCGTTCCACAAAAATATACGCATTCGAGAGATCGCCGTGTGCATTCCGCAAGGAATATGCTGATTATCATCGGCACAATGGGAAGTAGTAGTACACCTACCTTCAGCAAAATATGTCATTCTTTGTTTTCCAATTTACCAGCTAACGAGCAGGTGAGCAGAAATAAAAACCGCAACGCAGCCAGCTAATAATACAGACGCGCCGTGTTTACATTATATAGGCTTGACCACGCTTGAAACTTTTACGATATTCGGTTTGTGATATTGTTTGTAATACGACACATTTCTTTGAGAAGTTGCGGATTACTATCTCATTTCATCTCCAATGAGTGGCTGGACGAGGGCTTGAAACCCAGGCATTTTGATCGTGGACGTCTCGATGGTTTCAACTTCTGTCAAACGCGACAAGGATTACTAATTTAAAGCCAAATACACGGTTAGTATTGATTTGGAGAATATTAAAATCACTTCAAAAATACCTGCCTACTCGAGGACTCGAGCAGTTGCCATGTAAGCAAAAGTTCCGGGGTTCGAGTCCACGAGTATGTAGGTATTTTTGAAGTGATTTTAAGATCCTCCATACTGCCAAACGGGTTGTGTGAACGCTGCTACAGTGTTTATAACGTTTTTCTTTTCTTAGATTCATAACCAATCGAAATAACAACCATTAGCACTTAGCTCACGCCGAAAATACTGAAATACAATCGGAATTTACTTCTATTGCTAAGTTTTTTATCACCCCACATTTTGCGAGTTTTTCCTCTTGCTTTTCGAGGGTAACATTTTAATAACCGTCAAATATCGTGAAACGACACAGGAAGTTTCAAAAACGTAACGCATTAACCCTGCTTAGTACTTCTCGTATAATATTTAATAGACACGCAGGTGGTATTGGTACCATACCAGACGCAGGCTACTACGATATGCACTATACCGGTAATGGAATGAAGACTCTCCTTTCGCAGTGTCACCAGTCAGACGTGAGAACGCCGTCATCTTCTCGATGGTTTTCCCGCTACAATATCTCCATTATCACCTATCCTATTACCACGCGGGCAGGACAGCCCCACAGCGCCAACTCAGGTGACAGGATCAATTACTCGGCTTCAGCGAATGCAAGCTCGGCGCCGAAAACAGAGCACGCTGCTCTTCTACCTGAAGGGCGGAAATAATTGTGACGTCGAGAGGAAATTTCTTTGGGAACAACTTTGTTGTGTTATTCGTTGAAAGGGAAGCAACAAACGTCTTGCCATAGAAGAAGGGTTTGCTACATGTGACATACAGTCTATTGTGAAATGTGTAGCGTGGCCTTTTGACGGCCGTCCATCTTGTTTCCACATTAGCTTAGGTTGTCAGCAGAGTACAGTTTTTCCAGCATAAGAAAGCCCACCCATAATGGCGGCTATTTGGATGAATCACATGTAAGGTTCACCATGATGCAGAAGAAAATACACCTATTTGTTAGTTCTTGGAGATTTTGGGGTGTTTCACGGAGGTCACGTGAACCGCTCAGTTTTTCGTAGTTATTTTGGTTTGGGATGTATTCCCTTTGAAGTATATTGTTGTTAATGATTTGTGTTGTGATGAAGATTCGAAGCGAAAACCATATAAATATTTTGTATCTCAAAATCCCGCTCAAGAAGTGAGCTTATTGTTTTGACCTTGGCTTACATGGCGAGGGTCGCCATTTGTTATGGCCAACCTTATTCTGAAAAGATTGTTGAAGATGAAGGTGTACGATGTTATTCCACGATGACGGGTGGGCTTAAGCTGGCGACTTTACCTTGGCCACTCGTCACCAGTGCAGCAGATATAGCTCTTGAATACCTCATGCCATACGTTGGGAAGCATAATCGTACGCTAGTCGGTTTCTTACGATTTTTTTTTATCCTTGCTATTCCCATCAAAGTGCATTAGGTATCGTGTGGATCTACGATTTGGTAAAACTCCTCAGATAACTTGTCACCAACTTCCCCAACACATCCGCCATGCTGGACTACTTTCTCAGACCTTTAGCCAACCAGCAGGTCCTGAAGAAACTTGTTCAGTATTTACTCAATCAAGGGCCAGTAATTACAATTTCTGGGTGAAGTTCAGAATAGTTAACCTCTGCGTAGCAGCCGTGCTAAAGAATAGGACATAAAATTGGGCATCGTACCTAAATTACGGGTGACTCACTAACCAGACATTGTAAATCGACCCTAATGCATATTTTAACGCAAACTTAGTCGTAACTACTTGATTGTAAAACAAATTACAGAATAAACAGTCTTAGAGCCGTCCATGGTTGGCCAAATACACGCTAAGAATGTAACAGTCCGAAAACAACCAATCACCCCGGCAACGCCCAATCAGATGCAGGGATTTTTATTTAACAGTTGGTTAAAATTTGAATCGGCTGTTAATCGGCCTTCAGTTGTATTGTTCAGTCATACATATTTGTGCAAGAAAGCCTAGGGAAGCCTAGGGAGAAATCTAGGCTGGAAACCTTACAAGAAGTAGCCTATTTGTGCTGCGTATACAACATACGCACACGGTCACTCTCTGGAAGCAAAGACAGATCTAATTACGCATTAGACGCACATTAAGAGCGCGTCGTTAAACGTAACGAAGTTAGGGGGACATCGGCGCCGTCTGAAGGTGCGACGTCGTCGAGAGCGTTAATGCGGCAGGCGCGTTCGGTCCTCCGAACAGAGCCCTATTTCATTCTGCGGATGTGTAACGCGCGGAAGTTTTCGCTGCGCCCAGAAACTTTCACGGCTTTTTCACGCGGGGTCCCGCGCTGAAATTAAAATTACATTTGCCGAATAATTACACGACGAGTTCATTAAATACTTTAATCAAATGTTCGTCGGTGGCGATATAGGCCGAGTTGCTTCGCTTCGAAGCGCTTGTCGGCCGGTTAAAACTTTCAACGGGCAATCTCGCGATTTCACGGGCACTGAAGTTTGACAGCCTATTTCCGTTACTGTATTCTTCGACATAATATATATATATTAACGAGTCAAAGTAAAATGGCGTTCGTCGCGCGTGTATAAAAACACGGGGAACTGCGGCTCGTTACTTTCCCCCTAAATCGCGTCGAACCATCGAAAACTGTCTGTCAAAACCAGACGGCGCCGAATAAAAACCGCGCTAATAACCGCCGCGCAGCTTCGGCCGTCTCTGTCCCGCCTAAGTCCCTTTCGGTGAGCTCGTACTTTCGCACCGCGGCCGGGTCCGAATCGCCTATTCTACGTGCACTTGCGTACTTACGCGTGGCAAAAGTACGAAGCAATTGCCAACTTGGCTTTGTGTTGGCCGACATCGCTCTGACTTTGTGACTTCCAGCCATGCCAATATGTGTTTATCGTCGTCAGACTGGTCAGTGCTGAAGACCTCGTTGTTGATGGTATCTATCAGTGAATCCACTCCGCAATCACCCGAAATCCACAACTATATTACTCAGAGACGAACGGACCTGATTGCCGAGGTCCAAAATGGTGATTAAAAAAACTGATATTTAACTGGCTAAGGCCGGGCTTTTCAGTGGGCCGTTAAGAACCTGACGGTCCGTTAACTTGTTGTTACCATGGCAACAGCCAATCAGAAGTTTTGATTCTTTTGCTAACAGACCGTTAAGATTTAACAGCCCACTGACTGGCACTAACACTGCTACGAACTTCTAACGAAACAAATTTCCAACGTTTCGCGAACTGTACTGTAGGCTTCATCCAGAGCAAATATTACCCAGTTAAATAATTTTTTTTT
>QKMV01000650.1:0-20480 GCA_003287335.1 Lednia tumana
TATATGTATATTCCTATGAAAAAAACAAGTGCGTAGTTCAATTACTCCCTATGTCTATGGTTAGTTTTTATCGATAGGGCATTGTGTTTTCTAAATAGTTTGAATCCTATTTAATAGCTAAACAGGTTGTTTTTTGCATTCATGAAGGCGGAAATGAGCGCAGGACGCCCGCTGTCGACGCCCTGGTGCGCCATGGGTGCAATAGGGTGAAATGTCGCATTGATGTGGCTTATGACCAAGGACACATAAACTGAGGAAGGAGTGTCGGCAATCTTCTGCACCAGGCTCGTCACGGTGACGTCATTTCACGATTCGACAATGTGCCGTTCAGCGTTTGAACATTGTTGTATCTTCTGAAGCTATCTTTTTCACGTTTTTCTATCTTGTTTGGCTATTGGTTAGATCTTCAAAGGGTATTTGGATGCCAATCAAAAAGTTTATTGCTTATAAAGACTCACAAGATAAGAATCTATGAAGGTAAAATTTAAAAAGCCATTACGAAGCCGAGAATTAATTTTCAAAATCGGTACTTTTCGAAAAATTCGCCTTACGAGAATGGCCGCGGAGCTTCCTGGTGGCGCAACTCACCAATCTTTCTAGTGCCTAGAATAGAAGTGTTTGTAATTAGTGCAATCGTTACCCACAATACGTGGATTACTGCACAATGTTGGGTTTCATTTTTGCATTTTCCTGTGCAATTCTCATGTTGATCGAGTCACCACGCGCGCGCGCCGGTAGAAATATAAAATACTTTTGATCAATTCACAGAATTTACCAAATATTATTTGGACCGCCATTTTAGACTGTCGTGATACCTACGATCCACCGTTTACGAACATTTTTATTAATCGGGTAACAGGACTTTTAAACTCGCAGAATTTTGTTTGGAATTTTTTTCTTAATGTACATTGGCTTCGCCTTGTTAAACGTACACAAAAAGTTTTTTGTGCAATAACAGGTAATTAATTAACAGCATCACAACATACACCACTATTTCGTTTTCAAAAGTACCTGCTCTAAAACGACGAAGCTAAGTAAAAACAGAAACTTTTTAAAACGCAATGCCGGTATATTATGCAGAAAATAGGATCGCCATTAAAACAAAAGAAACCTTAGCACGTTTTCCGACATCTTAGCGGCCGAGAAGCCCCACCGAAGACTATCCATCCGCACACACAAGACGTACGATCAGAATCGATACACTCTTTTCGATAAAACTTCAACCGACAGTTCTTCGCCTCGTCAATTTCACAAGAGAACCGACGTTTTTTCGACAGCCAATAAAAGTCTAATACAAATTTAACAAGATGATGCGACCGCGGTCAGCACAATTCGCCACATAAGCCGCGGCGCGGCTGAAACAATTGCTTGGTCTACGCTCAACGCGCACATACACACCGCACGTCATCTCTAACAAAACTTGCATTTTAAGCCCGAGTCTCGACACGTAAATGCCGATGCATTTTGTCGCAACATGCACAGCGACACGTTAGTATGTTTAATTTATTAATATCTCTATAGAACGTCCAGTTTCCAATATTTATAAATCAATCCATGTTGATTGCCAATTCTCTTACCTCGACCTTTTATAATAATGATCTTTGGTCAGTCTGACATGTTTATCTCAGTCTACGTGGAAGCTGCATGCATCGTAAAAATTTTGAAACCCAATTCAAATTCCTTATAGGTTAAGTAACCCATAACTAAGTATAGTAACCCTAAAGCGCTCTCTGACCTATATTCCATTGACAAACATGTATAATACCTTCACCATGTCACTAGCCAAAAAGCACCATCACCTCCACATAAAACATCCATATGGCGGCTCTCTCTTGCTCTCTCGAAACAGCAAAGGAACATCGCACATGGCTACCATAATAAAAGTTTCAGCTGCCAAAAATCTTCTAGATTGGCCCTACGCTCTGTTTTTCGGCCGCGTATACACTAAGCGTAGATGAGCCGCATAATCAGGAAGTCTGCCGCACACATCAATTTAATCTTCTTTTTTTTCTGTCTGTCAATTATCATCTTCCATATCTCCATCTCAATCATCGCGTTGCTTGCGCTGCCAGTGCAGACTCGTTTCAATTAGAATCATCAACGATCAACTGCCCCCTTTGGTGCTCGAATAACGCACTCGGCAGTCGTCGCGACACTTTTCACTGACAGATGGTTGCAAGAAAAGGAGAGTTAAAAAAGAACGAACCCTTTTTCTCTCAACTATTTGACTTTCGTTTTCGTCGATCGCTGCACGGCTAGGCTGGCCTGTCTGTTTAAACACATGCCGAACGGTTGACCTACAGAGTAGCTCGACAAACTGGTAATACTCGATCTCTGTTTTATTATTATTATTACGCGCCGCATCGCGGGCTGTGAGATAACAATCTAGTGGCCGATAAAGTGCAATTGAGCATGTAGGTATACTCTGTCAACGCGAGATGTCTACGTATAATTTATCAATACAAGGTTTGCAAATTGTTGGCTAAGTAGTCGCTATACGGTTAGGTGGATAAGGTTTGGTTTAGAATTATGTAGGCGGTGTTTTCCCCCTTCTACCTAAGAGTTGCGACTACGATTTTTATGCCAAGTATGGGATGCTACATAATGACAATAGAGAGTGGTATTTTGTGGAATTTTAAAACCAGATTTGTACTGCGTGGAGAAGAGGGACAGGGGAATGTCCCCGTAGCAACTACCAACTATAGTAAGCCTGCTAATTTATGTTTGTCTTTACATAAACCATATTGTAATATATAAGTAAACGTTATTCACATTATAGCTATCAGTGCCTAAAGAGTATGGTAGGAACATAAAGGAATTCGTAATAGTCGTGCAAGCTGCATTGAGGTTTACTTCATTGCTTTAATGTTTCAACCTGTAAAGTTGCAGAATTTCCTGCTGGCAGACGTTGTTGCAGCGATAATAATGCACCACACTAACTGACACTAACTGGCACTAGCGTCACACAGCGTTTGATAACGCGGAAACAACACATGCTCTTTCACGGTGCAGGTTATGTGCGGGCACAGCATCTTTGAGAAGAGACTCGGAGATCGTGGTGATCGTGGTCTCTCTACTACGCGAACAGAAGAAGTCCACACCTTGGAAGTGTATCAAAGCGGCTTAGGTAAAGCGTTTTTTTAAATACACCCATACGAACACGTTTTTTGTATTTTTTATTGACCTCACTTAAAATTAGTTCTTGCAACCGGGGTTATTTTAAGACTAATTACGAAAAGCAGCATTCGTTGCGTTTTTATTTCGATTTTTATAACTTCAAAGCCCCGTCGAGACGTATCACGCAAAGATGACGAACGGTGATCGGTAGTAACTAAGAATCAAGGATTCGTTGTCGTATGGTTTTCACTATCGCAGATTTCTTTTGTCTTTTTCGCATCTCTCGCACGCAAGATGATAGTATGGGAAAAACTATATACGCAATGTGTGATTCGAAAATCTGGGACATAATTCTGCCATCATGCAAAGGTAGGAATTTATGTGTGGAAAGCCTGGGCACACATATATGCCGTCGTAAACCTCTCTCATCGTTGTTTGAAAATTAAGGAGTATCTCTTTGCATTGGCGATAAGATAAGAATTCCACGTGAAAGCGTGTGCGTATGGTACGTTGGTGGCTCCAAAATAATTAAGACAGTGTCATTGCCTCCCGTCGGCGTCCATCTTCTCACCCCCCCCCCCCCCCCCCCCCCCCCCCCCCCCCCCCCCCCCCCCCCCCCCACCCCCCCCCCCCCCCCCCCCACCCCTCTCAACACTAACACTCGTATCTCCGAGATGACCGACCGACGTCAGTTAATTTCCAGCTTCATCATCAGATCGGAGACGGCAAAGATTCAGCTCACTAGCTGATTCGGTCGGTAAGTTGATCTATGCAACAGAAATTTTGCGAGTATACGCATGTTTTAGTGGAGAAAAAAATACTGCAATGGTCGGCTATTCACAATGAGTATAGTTGCTACATTTACAGGACGGAATCTCCTTCCTATAGATGCGTTCGTGTGGTATCTATTCGCACAAATATGCTAATCACGGATCCATGTAATTGAAGTCATTAACAAGAAACTAATTAAATTGTCAATACGTCGTTAATCAGTAATCGTACACTCTACTACGCGAATTCCCGGTGTAAAGACCTCGCTGTCACAAAACTCGACTACCAGTGCAAGGGTGCCAGTCGCCAGGGTGTCAAACGCCTCTAAGGGATCAACCCCCACCAACACCTGACCGTGGCCAGGTATAAACCAGAGATACCCCCGAGGCGAAACGCAACACGACCACCACGTGGAGCGGGCTTACCTCTGCCGCCGACGACGCTGACGTCCACGAAAGAGCCAACAGCACCAAGCACGCTGTCGTCGCCAGTCCTCGACGACAGCTAGGTCGTCGGTATCCTCTTCGGGACGCTTCGTCGGCGTCGTCTGCACTGCCTCCGCCCGCTAAGGGCTGACGAGGACCCCTGGCCATCGCACAGTGGCAGGGGATTTTTATTCTCGGGAGTCGAGTTTTTTTTTTTGGCTGGACTAAATGTACAAAAATTTTACTGTGATTGTTTTTTTTTGTAAAATTTCACCAAGAAATAGGGACGATTCACACGGTGGTTAATCCATACGTTTCGTGAGTTTTTTGCACCACTATATATTTTTTAGATCCGTCACTCGCCTGGTGCTTTCTGTCCAGAGATTGAAACCGAAAATAAAACACTCGCGTTCGCTGTTCGGCGTCAAATGATGTGACTGGAGTGTGGCGGCGGTGGCGGCGGCGGCGGCGTTGGACGTCGGTGTCCACGGATCGAGCCTCGTCCTCGCGAGCGCTCCAAGTCTTGCCGGCGAGACGGACGGCGCAACGATGAGGACGAACCAGCGTGCTCGAAGCACCACGGCAAGCTCGCTCGGTTCACCGGCCCGACGCTAGCGCCGCGCGCCGGCCACAAGGGCAACTGCTTCGCTCCTGCAGCAGAAGATTACAAGCATTGGGGTGGGTGGTTGACAACGGACCACTTCCACCTCCTTTCCAGAGGCGATTGAAGTTAAGGATTAATGAGCGTAGAAGAAATGCATTGAAGCCCAAACTCATATATCGTCTCTAGAAATTAAACCAAATTCGAAAATGTCATCTAAAACCTCGTCAGAGATGATTAAAATTTGGTTCTAATGCCCTTCTCATGGGACTACATTGTTGTTGACTTTTCATTGACCCTGAAAATGCTTTGAACGGGGTCTTTTAAAGTACACCACTGATCGGGCACATAAACAGATCAAACTACTAGTAATCAGTGATGTAGTGGTCAATGCACACAGGTGCACGCAATTCAACCAATTCTTATTTTATTTTTGACCGTACCCTCACCTTTAAATTCTAGAGGAACGCAGGGGAACGCATGTGAACGCTGTGTTTAATTCATTTCATTTTAAATGCCTCTTTATTCCCTAGACCAAAATATCAAATTTTTGGTTTATATTCAAAATAATCCATACAAACTTACCACGAATGCTATTGTATATTAATGCCAGCGTATTGGCGGCCTTGGACACTGTCGGCGTCGCGGCAATGGGGTAAGGTTAGTAACTAGTAAGTCTGACTGAAACTAGACTCGCGATAATACTCTTGTCGAATTGCCGCTTTGCGCGGCCTCGAACCGATATTATATTATATACCTAACCCTCGAAATCAACCCAGCTGCAAATAGTTAGAATCCAAGTAAGACAAAAATACATAGTAATAACCAAATGTAAATGTCTATGAGTGTTCACTCAAAACACTGGATAAAATGCGTTAGTTCAAGATCAGATGCAGAGAAAGAAGCAAGTTGAAACGTGCGAGTCGCAGGCTTCTCAAAGCCTGGCTTTGGATTCTGACAGTGATACGGACAGTGAGTGAAACAGCTTCCCAAGACTGGCCATCGATATGGACACAAAATACTTTTGAGGAGTTGACAAAATATCCCTGGATAAGTTGCGGAATGGAAACCTTGGTAAGCAAGTTCTATATTGAGCGTACGTCCATTTTCAATACACCTACTTTAGAACCTTTTACGCTTTCAAAGCCAATCAATATGATTGTTTAAAAAAAAATTACGACACATGCTCTATTTAAATTAGACGCGTTTTTCAATCCGTGTTAAATAAAACTGCTTGCCATAGAAAAACCTAACATGTTGTCCTAAAAAACAACTACCACCCGTAGTTTTTGCCTGGACCAATAGTAAACATCTTTTTACAGTTGGTAGCTCAAATCCGATGTCTGAAACTTAACAAAATGTTAGTTCATGTTTTTAGTACCGAATCAAATTAAATTTGCGATAAAAATAATAAGTTGTGAGAGTCCATGAGCTTGGGTTACGGATTCGGATTTCTGAACGTATCACTGCAAACCAATAAATTTTTAAAAACAAAACTAGAAGAAACCTCATCCAAATTCCAAAATTTTTAATTTACGCTTTACAAAATTGGTAGAAAACTATCGCAGCCAAGGTTACCGTATTTTTATCTGAAACGCGTAGATTTGCTTCTAAATGACCGTGATATCTCCAAAAAAATTTGAGGGCTGTGCCCCCGACCCGCTGCTTTGCTGGAGGAGGGCGGGGAGGGAGGGATAACCCCCCCCCCCCTCGGCGTCAGATATTTTTTAACGGCATACATTTGTCCGTTTTCTAATATTTTGGATACGGCAACCTCAGGGGAGAGGGACGATTTTATTGCGTGCACCCACTAAGATTTTTAGGACTACATCACTGATTATATACCATATCATCAAATAATTAAAAAATACACATTCTATGAAGTTTTGACCAACTAAATGAACATTCTTATCCATGCGTCACTAATTATCTCCAGTTGACTAAGTTGTCCTAGCTTTGGCTGAAACGCGTCGATTAAGTTTAAAATGGCCTTGGTATTCTTTTTTCCGGAGATTGGGCCCCCGGACCCCGTTTTTCTATTAGACTGAAATCCAGACGGAAAACCACTATTTTGACAAAAATGTCCCGGATGGCTGGTGAGCCATCGGCCGTCACTGGTTTCTCTGTTAGTGTTTGGTAGATATTTTTGGTCGTAAGAAAAACGTCCGTCTCCACGTTTCGGCAGAGACCGCTCTGCCATCTTCAAGAGTGAACTGAAGGTAGGTGTTCAGTATTGAAGTAAGGACAGCCACCGTGAAGATGTTCTAGAGAGTGAATATTGGTAGTTCACTCCTGGTGTCGTAGATGGCAGCCTTGTACGATCTCTGCTGAACCGTCAAGAACTGAGCCTTTTTAGGGCCAAACTAAAACATCTCTACCAAACTGAACAAAACCGTTTGAACCAAAAGTTGTGCTGAACCATGAATTTAAACAGATTTAGAATGCATATTTTGAATCGTAGTGGACACGTCAGGGAGCCGAACGTACTCCATTAGAGATTGGGTAGTACCATAGAATAAGCTTTATTCTATGCTAGTACCTAAACACTCCTGTTGCAAATAGAATGCTGCCATTTTTGTAGATAGCCCCACCGTTAGTTTTAAAACTGCGTATTGAATATCCCCCGAGTTTTAGATTGCGAGCTGCTGTTTTGGTGGCAAGTGGTGGAAGTAAATTGAAATCTCGGTTCATGTATGGTACGGTATGGCTGCCAGTACCACCGCTGCAGCAGACCTTCCTCTGCCGAAATCTCTCGTTCTCAATAACTGCTACAAGCTCGACCCGATCAGTCGCGTGTGGAAATAACAAATAAAGAAAAGCTGAAGAACCAACTTTGAAACATTTTCCCTGCTTTGGTTAACGCTGATGAATAATAATTTGACCAAAATGTCTGGCTAGTCGGGGACACGAACCCCGGTCCTTTGGATCCAGACCAGCCCGACAATTTTAAAGTGAGATTAATATACATAGAAATAAGAAATCTTACTCAATTCTATCCCACTTGATTGAATGGTTCGGGATCGGACAAGGACAAGGACGAAGTCTTCAGTTTCATGATTAAACGATTGTAAATTTCATTTAAATTGTAATCTATCGGCTCCGATAGTTTCCAGCGTTATTGACGTGAATTGCTTTTTTACCTACCGCATATGCAGAAACCCTTGTACTGCCTCCACCGGAAGCGGAGGACAGCAAATATGATGGTTCCGTTCAGTAAGATGATCAAGAGCAGCATGACGTAGTCGACTATCAGCCTGACTACCGTGAGGTACACGTCGAATTCCGGTGTGCCAGGAGGTTTTGAAACGCCTCCCGTACCCAGACACACCATTGCTGGTGAAATGAAGCTGAAAGAAAAGCCTCCATCAGTGCCATACCAAGAATCTAGTTGTTTAGTACTCTAATACAAATTATAGCTAACTCCGTCAGAGTAATTGCATATCTTTTAAAACTCTCTTCGAAGTTCGAACATAAAAAGCAACGAATTTTTAATGTTTGGTTTTAAAAGTGCTCATAATAACACATTTGTGTCTTTATTTATTCATAAGTGCCTTTTTAATGACATTACTGTACAGAATATTTAAAATATTTAAGTATTTATTGAAAACGTTCACCGAATGGCTACCAAATTGAATGAAGACCTAAAATTAACGAAATTTAGTTAAAATAAATACCTATGACGAAGAAAATAAAACATACATTGGACTTATTATTCAAAAAAATTGGAAGAGCAGAATTCCCATTATCTGCCATCAGCTGGAATCATGGACAGTATTTGCCAGTGGTAGACGACCTATATAATATCACGTCAATTTGCCTGGAATCATGAAACGGTTGGGTTAATCATGAATGGGTGGTCACCAAAAAAGGCATCGACCGTGAACCTTCCGAATGCAATGTAGATTCGCTCTCTCTGCGTTGTACTGTTGTACTGAACAGTTAGTACCGAGGTCGAAGTACCTCCAATCATACATAAGTCTACGTTAAGTTGATTGCAATTTTCATCTGAAGACGCAAAATAAAATGTGCTTCAGGATTTTCGTGTTTTTCAACCAAAAATTGAGCTCGATAGGCTTCAACTAGAATCCACATCAGCTTTCAACACAACACATCAGCACATCAGCTAGGGTTCAATCCAAACAACGGCTATTCAAATTGGTTTCTGCTTCAAAAGACCAGTTGCAAAATGCCATTCCAGGGAAGATTAAAATGTAAACATTTCTGTACACTCATATCTACCTCCAAATCTTAGCATTAGTTACAAGAACCTGATTTGCATAGTGGGTCTGAATGATAAGAAATCCACTAAAACTTTCCCAACGTTCCGAAAGCTTTTCTGTTCACTTCTTGAGAGGTAAAATGCTTATCCATGAAGAAGCTTTTTACCATAGGTTTTACCCTTGAAGAAACTGCATAGGTTTTACCCTTGAAGAAACTGCATAGGTTTTACCCTTGAAGAAACTGCATAGGTTACGAAACGCTGGGAGAGTTTGAGTGAATTTCTTAGTATTCAAAGTTCAAATCCAGGCTGTCAATCATTTTTTGACGGTTAAAATTTGTTTGACAATGCATTTCTTATGGGGATACGTTTATATTTAGCATTTATTGACTCTGGATTAAGGCTGGGTGAGGGGCAACTGGGAAAACCCACCCGATTTTAAGTTTGTTTTGATTAGTGCAGCTAAACCACAAGCAGCAGGGACACCAAACTTGGTTAACTCCAAAAGAATTCAACTGGCTCTCTGGCAAAACGCATTTCAAATTTTTATAATACCTAGTTTTTAAAATAACCTCCTTCAAATTGAAAAAATGAGAATATCCTCCTTAAAAGAAGGTAGTTTCAAAAAGTTAAAAACACAAAATTTGAAATACATTTTGTCAGAAAGCCAGTTGAATTCTCTTTGAAGTAACCAAGTTTGGTGTATCTGCCACTAATGGTTTAGCTGCAGTGATTGAAAGAAACAGTAAATCTGATGTGTTTTTTAACCTTCTTCTGGCATAATGTGGCAAAGTGCCCTGCCACAAAAGTACGCCTGACTGACCGGTGAGGTGTTCAACGTCCAAGTAACGCCATCTAGCATGCATTGGATGAACCATCACGTGAGCTCGTCAGCTGATATCGCGCATCGGCGTCGCGTCGCCGTATAGGGTGCCCACTGCTTACCCCCCAACACCTCCTCCCCCACTCGACCACCCGCAGTGTCGTGAGATTGCACCCATTAGCACCTCGTGGGCGCCTCGCCGCGCTTACCAGCCTCTTTATGGATATCAACCGGTGACATCCGGTGTGGAAAAGGGGCGACCTGCCTCCCCCCACCCCACCCCCCGGGCGCCATTGAGGGTAACGCGATAAAAATAACTGTCACGCGAAGTGGACGCAGTGGAATTATGGCAAATTACTCAATTTATAAAACATACTATGTGATTGCAAATTATTAAATAACTAGCTGAGTACATGCTCGTGTGTAATGCGTGTTTGATTTTTAGAAATAATACGCACTAATAGTATTTTCATTGTACTGGTTACTGGTCACATCATTGACTTTATTTTCAATGTTACGAATGACGCTATAAACCCCGTGGTGGTGGACATCGCTTGCTGTAATATACTTTCCCTCGTTAATTCGAACAGTTTGTAGATGTAAGAATTTATGTCTGAATGTACAGCCGTAAAGATGGAAGTTTTACCACTTGAGGGTACTAACAAGTTCTGTTTATTGCACATAACTCACAGATCATTAATTAAAATACATAGTAAATAACATAAATGACTGAAAATATGAAAAATCAAACTGGGTTGCTTCTGTCAGCTCCTCAACGCTATGACACGGTTAAATTTTTATTTTTAAGCTCCCATTGACCAATATTGAGCGCCCATTGACCGATATTGGTCATCCAATCGCTCTCTTTGTAGATCGAACAGATCGCCTGATACCATGCCATGCACGCCGATTTACGTTAGCGCGATTCTAAGGGTAGGATTTATCAGCCCTTCTGATATTTTACTCATACTCAATTGCTGTTATTTTCTTTTCTTGCAAAAAACTTACAGGAAAGCAAATTTTGTTGGAAGGCTATGATATTGCCACCTCGCTATTAAAAGTCTTATAAAAAAATTCCAAACAAAATAGATGGCCGAACAAACAACCAAAGAAAAATATTCAAACTTGTGTACCATACCAATAAATCAGTCTCAAAGGAGTACGCCCGGACGAACATTACAGTTCTTTTTACTTTTTCCATGCGCTCTGCACTCTGCAGCCTGTCTAATGTCTGTGATGAAACCATATTAATTACTTGATTTTAATGTACATAAATGGCAAAATAAACATTCGGGGACGGTTGTGGAAATGGAAATGGAAATGCTGGCACCTAACGGATTGCTATAGTCTAAACTAGCGCGGCCATTGGTCAAAAATTGTAAGAAAAGTTACTTCTCAAGTGTGCTGGAAACTTGGAACGCCTAGGATGCAATTTCTTCTAACTTCTGTGTCCTCACTACAATGAGGCATCGATAAAAAGTGGCAATCATTAATAAAATGTAATTATGGTTCTCTCGTACCAGTCTCGATAAGCACGATTGTCATGGACCCATGTTTATCTTCTGGTATGAATGGAATAAGGAGGTGGTGGACGTGAAGGTATAAGAAACTGGAAGGGTAACTCGCACTCGGATCAGCAGAATAGATTTGCATATTGGTAACCGATGGAAGCCGACCGCGTTTATTTTCTTAATAGGCATAAAGTGATTATGGCACAAGAAAAAGTTTGCGGCGAGGGAAAACTTGCGTGCGTTGTTGAATCAGCTGAAAATTTACGTATGCGATTCTCACGGCTTGATAAGCGTGAGTGGAAAAGCGCTTTCCTTAATAATAATAGCAATACTTAAGCCCAGTTCGCTTGCACGTGATATGTAAAGCTGAGCGAAAAACCACGGTTCGTTGTCTTTCATATATTGGATAAAGAAAATTAAATGGGAATAGATAAAGGTGGTTGCTTTAATTGGAAATGTGTGCAAACAACTGATCCGTTACAGCAGACCACGTTTTGCAAGGGCGGATTCTTTCAATTTTGATGATGACTGATAACGGCTGAACATAAGAAATAAACATAGGTACACAAAATGCATTTTTTTGAAACTTTAGCTGATTGAGAAAATTCTGCTGTTTTTTTCGCTCACTAGCAAATATAACAGCCATGGCTGATACTAGGATGTATTTTCCTCTAATAATTAAATACTTTTAGGGAGAAAACGTACTTTTCCATTTATTTGATTGAATTCATCGTTTTTCTTTGAATTTACTTTGCAATGCCCGTGGAGCCTCTATGTGGGGATCTTATTTGACATTAGTTGACGTAGGTTAACGTTGGGTTAATTAAAGTACATCAACGGGGATTTTCTCACTACCAAGCTTTTTTCCTTCTTGGAAGGAAGGAAAAACACATACCTATGTAACTTTAGGTAGTACTGACGGTATTTGCAGATGATTTTATGCCTCCAGTTAATATACATTTTACATTCTTTGGCAATCTATTTGAAGCGTTTTAGATCGACCCCTACCACGATTTATAGTAGTTTCGATAAATTGTTATTTTACCAAGCAATAGAAATTTAAATTTGGCTTCAATTGTCATTTCTTTCAAGTGAGTGGGGGGCGGAGTTGTATTGCAAACGGCAGTGGCGGCTGTGTTTGCATTTTATATCACAGAAATAATCCTAATCCAGTATATAGTTCTAGGACTTTGACATATTTGGGGGATACTAAACTACCCCGATGGTACCCAGGGATCCGAAATACTCCGCTTAGTGCGTGCAGGGGATGACAAAGTGTACTTCAATGCTACGTAGTTAACACTGTTGCGTGTTTATTGTATAGAAATGAGAAATAATTTTAGTTTGACGCTCTAAAAACTCTCGATTTTATGTCCACAGAAGCTGATCCTGAAATGTATTTAAAGATGTGTAAATCATGCATGCGCTTTCAGTAAACGTGATAATGTCAAAATCCGAAACAGTCATATTACGTTCACCGAATATTTTTAATTTGCTCATCCCTGAATCTGTGTAATAAACGAGTGTGGCCCTACCACAACACAATAGGACATAGTTGTGAATAGGAAGGTTTAAATGCTAATCAAATGGGGGGCTGTAGAGTATTTGTGTCACTACATGCCAGTTCATACGGGGACGCACTACATCATTCAAGCCCACATTTGACAATAATTTTTATGAAACGCTATCTCTTTCATTATAATCAGCACCCCTTATGGCGTGGCATGTTCTGGTTTTGGAGAAAAGTACAACCAGCTAAAAAAAATGTAGCAAAAGTGGGTAGGTCGCAGGCAAAATATGGAGAAATGAAAGTTGGTTCTACTAGGTGAGGAAGTGGCCATTACTTTTTAGTTTTTATATTGCCATAAATGGAAATATAGAAAAAAGAAAGACATTTTACCATACTCGCAATCATTTCCTGAACAGAGAACATCAAAATCACATGTGTGAATGTACACTCGTCTGCAATGGTTAAATGCAATTGCAATCCAATCTGGTCAAATAGAGAGACTTCCTCCGTGCACAAATAATAATCTAAGTAGAGAATAAGGGAAGTGGACACAGGGGATAGAACATACAGCTGATCCAGCAGGGCTAGTGCATGTTTTATTATTTAAATCGGATGCAAAGAATAGGCAAATCCAAGCAGACAATTGCATTCCGTTCACTTCAATTAGGCTTTGTACGGATTTGAAAATCGTTGTTTCATTCAATACCAATTTAAAGTAAGAACAAATTTGTGTTTTGTAAAGCAGTTAAGCTTGAGTGCTTATACTTCAACATGAATGTTATTGAGCATTTTTGCCACGTTTGACGTTTAAAATGATACGAAAATTTCGCTGCAGCTATGTCCTTGATAACGGCGTCAGGTAACTGCGAATTATTTTCCATATATAAGTTGCTATATATTCATTAAATAAGTATCGATCGATAATATAAATTAGCCGAAATGTATAATAGAGCACTTGGTTTATTCCCCCGGATTTAATCCCAGTGCATTAGAATCTATATGTTCATCCTGCACAAGCTTGCCATTTTGCAGCCTGATTAAACGTTACGAAATGGGGAAGTCTTTTGTATCAACAGTGTTTTGTGAATGACCAGCCATGCGTTCTGATCTAGCCAAACAGTTGGCCGGACTCAATAGCAGATCCGAGGATTATGCTTTTCTGCTTCGAGTTACATCTTCGAGTGTCCAATCTCCATGATAATAGGGGTTCATCACTTGCATAAGTAATGGAGTTGCTACAGAGTACCGACCATTTCGGTTTGCTAGGAAATGCAGAGAATTAATATCGCGTCTATCAAAACGTAATACCTTTTTCAGAAACACGCAATGAATTGGTATTTTAAAGACGATATCCAGTGGCAAAGTTTGAGAATCTCGTGCAGTGGATCAAAGGTGTTTTGGGGAGACCGAACTAGAATAAAGGCTTGTGCTGCTCTGAAATGAAAATTGCGTGAGCAAGACAAAAAACGGATGAAACTAAAAAAGTCTGTAAAGGCAGTGTGGGGGTAGGCAAAACAATAATGCACTTCAAACAAGTGTAATTGTGCAATTAGCTCGGGTTTAAGTACTGATTTCAAACGTCAGACTATTAATATATTTAGCTCAATCAGCAAAACATGGACAGCTTGTTAGCGACGATTTATTTTTGAACTAAGGTGTTGATTGTTAATAATAATCCATACGGTGCAACGATTATTATCTGTAAATATAAGGCGAGTTTTGGTGAAACGTTTTGTTCGTATGGGCAGAAGAAATTAATTTTGGGCCGATCGCCTTTAACCTCGTCTTAATAAGCGTAACCCTGTGGTATCGAGTTAGTTTATCAGGCAACACACAATTTCAAGCAACCACACGGACAGCTAAACGACAGATGGCAAATCGACGTAAATTACTGACAGATTGGGCTATTACAAACTGTATATCAGGCGATTTAAGTAAAACATTATTGATTTCTAATATATAAGCCTGATTGGAGCAAGATAATCAGATATTTTATAGAATGATATGCTCTGTGAAAGGAATATCGACCTACAAAATAACGTTTGATCAGAGAAAACGTGCAATATCAAAAAATATTACGCTTCATACTAACGGGCAACGGTCACTCACAGAAAAGCTCAAAATTACAACGTGTTTTAAATTTGTAAACTGTGTTTGTTCTCTTTCCACATTTTCCCGCGAGTTCAACAAAACAAATCTCATAAATCGTGTTAATTTTCGCCCTCTCTCTTCAATCCCTAAACGGGCGCAATGGAGTCGACGTCGATACCACAAACCGTGTCATGAATTGGCATGAGCCATTATCATAAACCTATCTATCAGCTGGTTCGTGATCTGGATTAATATTAAGGCACGGAATAAATACACGTCACGCACACATTTGTCGCATATCACGTAATGTCACACGCACAGCCGCAATACACGGGGACTAAACCAACATTAATTTGACTATCACAGTTTTTTCTGCCTTAAGTCTTGATTTTAAAAAATCGACGGTATAAAGTATATTTTAATTGCTTCAAGAAATGAGAACGCTATTCTACATTCGGAATAAAGGAAAATATCGAAGGGATGATGAAAAATTGCAGATGATGTGTTTTCACGAATCATAATATGATGGTTTAAAAAATAATACAAAACAATTGTGTATTTATGAACGTTGACTCTCGTGTACATCCTTGCAGCACAACAGATTCCAGGACAATAAAATGAGTCATTCGTCAAAGAAAGAGATGAAAATTGAAAAATCATGTTGTTGTAAATGTGTAGTACACGTAATTACACAATGTTTAAATACGGTTCAAGAAGCAAGCTACCAAATCTAATGCGAATGGAATTCAAAGAATTCATACAGAAATAGGCCTTTGATGGTTATTTTGATCCGCTGTTTATTTCCAGTGTAAATACTTTATTAATTTCAATAGCCGGAAGATATCCAGCATCCAATCACTTCTATATTAAACTGCTGACCACCGAACTCTTTGGAAAAATATGTAGTTATTTGGTGAACGTTTCAAACAATAATGAATGTACGACTATGTTAATAATAATTTTGCCAGTAGCAGTTTAATACGGGTTTAAAATCCATTGATAAAACAGTAGCAGTCCCTCTGCCAATATATAATATCTTCAACGCCAGCTTATAAAACACCCTAGGCTTCTGAAACGTTGTGTGAGTTTCTACATGTACTAAATACAGTCTTGCCGCACTAGTGCTTGAAAATTTACTCAGCCTATAACCTGACCTGACTATGAATTTGCTCAAAAATGTGGCCGTGAAAATTTAGCAAGCAAAGGAAAACACGTTATACGTACCGCGAACACGCCTTTTGCTTTCTTTGTTTAAATTTAGCAACTCACTTGCAAGTTATGCTAAAACACGTCATGATCAAAAGTGTACTGAAATCAGACTCGTCCAGACGTCATGCTCTGCCATCCCCCTGTTTTCCTGTTAATGCACTGTCCATGTAATTTAACTGTACGAGGACATTGTTTCTTGGTATCTCGCACTGATATCAGAACAAACATGTAAATTATCGCTTTTTATCTCATTACACTCATCGAGTCATCCCCGCTCCATTTGTGTGATTTCAGACAAATGGAAAATCCATCACACGCGTGGAATACCGAGAAAATATTAAATAAAGTGACAATATCATAACCTTTTTCGTGCGTAGGTAAAGTTATGTATCGGCAGATAGAAACGATTAAAAAACAAGATGTTCTTCAGCGGGAAACTTTAACTTAAATCACATGTTTATTCAATGATTTCCATCCGCCGATGGAATTTATTATCAGAACCCAAAGCACCCAACAAAGAGAGGCAGCACAAAAATCGGATGCAACTTTTCTTGCTCCCTTCTCTAGCAAAAATTCTGCCACTGCCTACGTACCAATCTAAGTGGCTTCATGGCATTTATAATGCGGTATACTTTTATTTTAATATGCATGAAAATTCCTCACCGTTTAAACTCAACTTCTCCAGATAAAAATCTTTTCTCTTTCAGTATTGAATCATTCTGATATGAACCTTTTCTCACAATTCTCACAGCATTTTTTCTAATGCTTTGTTGATATGCTACAACGAAAAGAAAATAATATTCATCCTTGATTGTAGATTTCCGTGCTAGATTCACTTAACCTCTTACTTACACAGGACTTTCAAAGTTCAAAATAATATTATAATCGTACATTTCGTCTCTATGGGGTCCCCTTCCGGTCAGTAAATCAGAGAAACACTTTTCGCACTAGCGAGCCGTTGTCGTGCTGAGAATTGCTGTGGTGACATTTTTATTCGAATTCGTGCATTAAATAAGTCCACTCGGGTGTTCCAACTCCAAGACCGTACCATTGGAAGATTTCTATCAACTTTAATAGTTTGAAAATGGATTTGTGCAATTATGCGAAATTGTGTCGAGTATGGTGAGAATTAAGGTGGTTGCTACTTATTTTAGTGTGGAGGTATAATGTTAATATTATGATTGAAATTTTATTGCTGTCATATCCATATCTTTTCGGAAGGAAATACATACTGGAAAAAGGCTGCGTTTTTCACTGAATTTAGAATTTGAATGTGTGTACAATGCACTTTAAATTTTAATTAGTTCGATAACAATGGCTTCACCGTAACGTTTTACGTAAACGCGTTGCTCCTCATCATAGTCGCCTCATTATAATCATTCTTATTGTAACGTTTTATAATCTCGCCGTTACCTCGGATATGAAAGAATTCTTATAAAGTGAAAAAACAACGCCATAATTATTTAATGACACTTCAAAGATTAATTTAGCAACCTAAATGAAATAAATCACGGAGTTTGATCTCAGAAAGAAAAACGAATGAATGCAATTTTCTAAATTCTACAGATTTCAAACGATTAATCCTGCTTCAAGGCAATTTAATGTATATTTTCATTATTTAATGACACTAAAACTTCACAAATATTTTGCTTTGATCATTTGAAACTTACTGTGAAAGTTTCATCACATTCTGTCCGGAATTGTAGTGTATAGAGTGAGAAAAGGGTAATTTGCAAACTGCAAAAATCAAATAAAACTCATATTTACAAGAGAAATACTAAACAACACGCGCTAAAATGTATACTAGTCCTAGATTCTCATCGCTCAAAAATACCCCGAAAGTTTTTTGGACTATGAGCAGCCATTTGGCGTCCAGATAGGAAAAAATGCGTAAAAACAGATGATTAGAATAAAAAATTACAAAAATGCAATTTTTGTGAAAAGTATTCAATTGATTACGCTAAAAAAGTAGGGGGTCGAAGTTGAGAGATTTTTAAAGTAATCTGAACATGTCATTCAAATTGGACCAAACATTTGGGCTGTAGAGCGCGAACAAATACACACAAAAACTAACAAACATTCGACTTTTTTTTCTACGGGTAGTCAAATTGAAGTCTTTGCTCGCTTCGCTCATCCAATTAGATTTAATGGGGGTCGATCGACATTTGATTGATGAAAATAACACATATGGAATAGATTGGGTTCCTTTCCTGAAAGAAATATCTTTGTCTTCAACCGCCAATTTCCATTTCCCTACTGTACACCTGAACCTTCTCTAAGCTTATGAGTGTGTGCATGTAAGTGTGTAAGACGGGAAATGTTCGCCCACTTCTGGACTAGCTGAAACGCTGAAAATTGGCACGTGAATAGGCGAGGGTAGTGAGGATGTTGTTACAAATCCTTATTACTAGTCCTTATTTTTCATGCGGAAGTAGTTTTTTCGGACGCGTTTCTCTTCTGCCCAGATAATTTTTTTAACGCGTTTCGGTAATTGGATGAGCGTAGGAAGTGGAGTGAAGACTTCAATTTAACTTACATTAAAAAAATGTTTTTTTTTCCTTTTTCGTTTTTCTGTGTTTGTATGCGCCTTATATGCCAAACGCCTTAACCGATTGCAATAAAAGTTTGGGGGACTCTTCGATTTCTCTGAACTTAGACATGCTAACTTTATGGGCGCGATCCATGATTTTTTTTTTCTGAAATTCGCATTTCACAAAACTTTTATTAATTTTATCGACGTTTTCACCAATTAGTTTGCTGTCTGTATACCAAACGGCTGCAGTTATTTCAATGAAACTTGCAGAATACCTTTTTTAAGGTTATAGCGTAGTTGTGATTTAATTTAGAGCTCAATCGATTTAGTTGTTTTCTTGGAAATCGCGTTTTTGTGGTATTTTTAGAGTTAATAGAACTTTGTCACACTCTTCAGGCCAAAGTTCTGCATTGTATTTGGTGAAACTTTCTAAGGACGTTTGATATGTATCAACAAAGATCGAATCAAATTTTGAGCGTGATCTGAAATGTCTGTCTCTTAAAATTCAATATGGTGTATGCTTTTTAATCATAGTTTCCCGTTTCTTCCTTACACCAGTTGATTGCGTGTTTCATAGCAACCAGTCACATTTTTTAATAAAAAAGAGCTCGGCGACAGGAAAAATAGCCACTTGTCATTTATATGGGCAAAAATCGTTTTTTTTTTGCATATTTTGTAAATGATGTTTACCTTTTAAAGTTCCATAAGAACTACTACGCTCGTCTAGTAACGCGTTTATATAAAGCGTTACGGCGAAGCCCCAGTTGTATAAAATAGCATGAATAATTTGTCATTTTTGTCATGGGTGAAAGAAACGTTACTCTCAGCAAATGGCAATGCATGGCTTCAAGGGCTTTTGGAAATGTTTCGACAAACTTCAAGCGAATCAATCTCGCACAAACAACTGCCCAATGGGTTGTTTTCATGACTCTTATCCTAGCGAAAGCCATGTTTGAACTGGAGCGGTGATTGCACTCCGACTAGGGGTTGAGATATCGCCAACGCCAAAGTAAAGTGGAAATGTATGCCTATTGCCTATTAGTCATAGTCTCCTGGTTTAATGCAAATAACTTCTGTGATGGAAATATAAGTAAGCAGATACACAGTAAATATACATCATGGGTATTATTATTATTATCTGTATAAATAATGCAAATATCAAGTGACCAGACGTGACTTCATTTACTAGACGAAGGGCGCTTTCATTTAAGTAAACGTCAACTAAGTTCCAAGTCTGGGTTATGTTGTTTTCTGTTGAGGTAGGGCTCAAAGGATTATCTTCATACAGATGACATTGACAGCTGTTCTAGTTTCATTCAACCCCTTTTACCGAGCACAGTTGAAGTGGTGTCCATTTTGGAGTTATTCTGTACCTTTGCATCCATTTCATTTCCATGATGAACAGAACTTCGTAAGATACGTACAATAATAACTAGAATACGCCGTACGCTCAGACGAACGGAACAGAAGGTATAATCCAACAATTGGATAAATTATTGATCTTATTATGCAATGAAATCCAAAACAAAGTTAAAGTTTGGAAATACTCGTTAACCAAAAAATGATGTGATTTTAGTTTCATTGAGCTGTGAACATAAAAGAATTCGTGATATAAAATGATGAATAGGCAATTAAGGCTAGGGGAGAATTTGTTGCCCCCACCCCCTCCC
>QKMV01000651.1:0-20465 GCA_003287335.1 Lednia tumana
GGGGGGGGGGGGGGGGGAAGGGGTTGAGGCGGAGGGCTTGTCTCGGGTTTTCCGTCTTATAATCACATTTGCATGTCGCATTCGGATCCCAGCAATTGCAGCTCCTTCGCTCGACGAAATCTAAGAGACGTGACGGAGAGGTACGCGCGCATCACGAGATTGGATTAATTTCCCCAGCCGAGCCAAAGCTCGGTTTAACTGACCCACGAAAGTTAATTACACTTGCGCAATAAACCACGCGTATTTAAGACGCAACCACCTAAACGCCGGTGTCGGGTCTGTCGTAAACATCGGCCGCGCGACGTTGTTATCATTGCCAATTCTATGCGAGCAAATAATCAATGCATCTTTCATTTATATTGGGAAGGAAATAGATTTATTGCTGCTATGAAAAGAGCTACTGTCATGATCGTACCGATCAATAGGTCATTCTTCCGACTTCTCAGGATATATTTTGAATGAAGTCGATTATTATATTCCGCTTTTATACATGTGTGTTCGTGATATGATGGCAGGAGGCTATATCGAAGTACTTCCCGACTCTTTTCCATACAAACTCATTCAACTCTTATTAACCTAGTTCGGCTAATAGGACACAATCCAATCTTCTTTCTAGATTAATCATCTTTTGTTCGCTTCGACGAGCTTTTTGTTCTCCGTGTGACGCATACATGGAAGGTGTAAATATAGACGCGTACTATACGTTATTTATTGTTGATTGTTGATTGTTAGCTATTGTTACTTCCTGCGCGAATAGCTTCGTCCTTCACTTAGCAAACGGCGGGTCGTCGAGATTATCAATGAACAATCAGGAAGCGTAATCGAGCGTAGAATCGTAATCTAGCGGTGCTAAAATTAAAAAGAATTGTCGAGCGTCGTCGACGTCGTCGTCTAAGCCGCGTTATAAAACGGCCAAGATGCCGTCAACCCTTGAAAGATAAATATCAGTTTGACTCGCCGTTTATTAGAGCTGAAAGCTTGCCGGCTTAATTGGGTGGCACGTCGGCACAAACAATCGACTGGGATTTTAATCAACGAAGTCACCTGATATAATAAACTCAGCACGCGCGGTATGGAACGCGAAGAAAAAAGAGTCTGTCTCACGGACAGGCCTATATTCACTTGAGCAGTCTTCTCGCCAAATGCCAAGTGTGTATTTGTGAATCTTGGCAATTGCAGAAGGAAGGTAATATGGAAACATTTCAAAATGCCTTCACGTCGCAAGAAAGAAATTAATTTATCCCCCACGATATTGTTGGCTTGTTCTGCCTCTAAATGGCGCTTCGGTCACTAGCGATTTCTATTTTTGGTTTTATGTATGTGAGAAATTAATCGTGGCTGGATGTATAAGTGAGTTTACAAATTACAGGCAATATGCGAGGTAGCTGCAGTACGTATTTACGTACGTACGCGCTAAGTGATTGGCTCTGAATATGGAGCGAATTTGTTTTCAGCTTTTCTTGCTGTGCGCGCTCCAGCTCCACGCCGTATGGTAAAACAAGAAGGGCACACTGGCATGTGATGCGGTTCAGCTGATGCCCCGGGGGACCCACGAGACATCGGCGATGGAAATTTCAATAAAGCTTTCACCGAAACCCGGACCGGAAAATCCGCGAGGAAATTTTTCTAAAGACACGACGCGACAGACGGGTTTTCATTTGAAGACCACGAGTGCCAAGAAGCCAGTCTTTGCAATTCGTTGCTGGATTGGCCTGAGAGCTATAACTGCTAGCTCGATCCATTGTTGGAAAGTTCAACTCGCGATTAAAATTCCAGTTTTAGAGTCATCATTGGAATAAATTGCAAACTGCCCAGAAATTGTTGATCGTTATGAGATGTGCTCTAGGACTTGTTTTCCATTAGCTGCTAATTGCAATTTTCTTGTTGCAATTTGCAATGACTTCTGACTGGAGTCAAGTAGAAATGTGGATAACTTCGCGCATAGCCGTAGGAAATTTGAAGTCGGCTTCAACATTGAAACTGAAAAGCCAGAGTCGCGTAGCTAAAGCGAATTTCCAGCAGAAAGCGCAGCGAATTATGATGTTTCCTATATTTCTATTCCTTCCTTCCTTCCTTCCTTCCTTCCTTCCTGCTTTCCCGCCTCCCGCCTTCCCGCCACCTGCCTGCTTGCCGAAATGTGTCAAGGCGGAAAGCGTTCTCACTCGAACGAAATTTGGGTTCAGTTAAAAATAGTTAACTACACAGAAAAATGATTCTGAAATGAGACGATTTTGATGGGTAGATTATTAATGTTGCGTTTATTTGTAGAATATTTTCACAGTGTGATGCACTTTAAATAGATCGCAATGCATTCAATCACGCTGCGTTCGGTGTGGGTTAGCTCTCGAGAAACTGCATGGCGTCTCACATGGTCTCAACTTGGATAGGTGATAGCGATTCCACTATCCAGCAAAGAATAACTGAACGAACGGTGGAAACATTCCCCGTCGCCGTCGCCATCGCCGTCGGCGTCGGCGTCGCCCACGTGATTTCGCTCGCGACTCGAGCAGTAGCATGCAAATTTCAGATATGAACGTAATATCCCTCAAAACAATTATGTTAATACGCGACGAGCTGACGGGCCGAACTAATTGTTTCATGAATAGATAATTGCTAGCGCCCACGTCAGCGAGTCAGCGCGTCGACTTTTCCGTCGCACTTTTCCGACACTCTTGTCTCCGCTTTCGTAACACGTCCTAGACCCGACTGACTACAGCCCAAATACCTGTAGGTCCGAGGGGGACAAGCGTTGCTTTTGTTTTCGGTCGTTTCGATAAACAACGCGGCAAGCTACGTACGATGGAAGTCACATAAATTGTCCGCAGTTGCGTGAACTCGGCGTGAATTCCGAACACTGTACATGTTGGCGCACGAAATTGGGTGACTTCCAGCTCACTGGGCCGCTTGCAATTGCCTCACCTCACCTGCTGGCACTGGCACCAGTGAAACATACATTTGTAAACACATAGCGATACATTGCTGCACGAGTGCTCATGCCATTCACCGCTCGTTGTTTAGTTTCGATCGGTCTATTGAGTGTTTATCAAATAAAAGTACACAGAAAGAGTGAAAATCACCATGCGCATTGTTATGACGATGAAAAGTATCATGTTTACCTACTACCGTTCATTTCCATTCCGGAATATGTTTACTTAGATATTTTGTTTATTCTAGATATTAGGCACAACGTAGGCAGATACGTCTTGATAGATTGATCATTGTCAATCAATTCAAAAGTTCAGTTCAAGACACAAAAAACGCGTAGGTCACCAGGGTCGTTTACCGAGCACAGTGCATACTGCATTTATTCCCTGCTGTCTCTACTTGCAGGCTTGTACCCATGCAGTTCATCCATACTATAGGCTTACCCTTAGGGGCAGCTTGGTAAAAACTTACTTTAGCAAGCTAGTTCTTCGTTGCGTCTACGCGTTCATCCATGAGTTCTAAACAACGCGTTCCCAACATCCCCAGTGTGGGTGGGGCGAGCTTTCTAGGGCTAGACGCTCTCTTGACTGGGAGAACATACATTTCCACCAGCTACGCTAGGGCAGCTAACACACACAGGAAGGTATGTTTTTTGATCATTTACAGTTTGCGCTCTGGTTTGATAGACTTTTGGCCTTGAACAGGGCCTTGTCGTTCTTGTGCAGAGCCTAATCTACAGGAGACATCGTCATTCTCCTGAAGATGTGCGTGCCAATACGGACGTAACTTCGACCATCGACAGGGCCCTGCTCAGAGCCGAAAGTCGATGAAACCAGAGCGCAAACCGTGAAGAACCAAAAAACATCTTCCAACGGCTCTGAAAGTCTCCATCTTTCCACTGGAAGGTGTGGCTAGAAAGCCTATTTGTGGGTGTAACCCAGTGTGCTCTCTTACAGGATCTAGACTGCAATGCAGTTAACACAGGAAGGTATGGCCAGAGAGCCTATTTTGTGGGTGTAACCCAGTATGTCCTCTTACAGTATCTAGACTGTAGCCATGGCTGTGTAGCTAACAAAATGGACGGAGCGCATCGATGGATGAACGAGCTCGTGCAAAAGGTTCACCTCGGCCGAGTGGACTGACGTGTGACGACACACTAAATAAATCCCATTAGGTCGGTGTCACGTTTTATCACCGAAAAGCACCATTCAGTTCGAACGTTCACAGCTCAAATCACAGGCCGCAATTAATTTCCATCGATTTTATCTTCCATCCCTATTGTTCTCTCACTCCCTTTTCTCTCTCCCTCTCCGTCGCCACTTCGCTGGCTGATATTCTGTCCGAAACCGGCGCGGTGTTTGATAATAAAAGCCAGGTATCGTGGAGTGGGTGCCTTTGCTTTCGGCTTGTCCTGGTGGTGGCTGAAGATGTGCGGATAAACAATGTGGAGAGTGGTCGCCACTCGTAGACCGTAATGAAGGACGTCGGTGACAGGGCAGACTGACTCGAGCTTATTAGTCTAATCAAACGCTGAACGCGACAACACGACGACGCCGCGGTACAAGAAATAATTACTTTCCCTCTGGAGAAGAGGGCTGTGGGAAGAGATGGGGTTGGTAGGTACGCAAGCTTTGTGAAAGGATGCACAGCACATGGCCATGCTTCGGTTTAGACTTTGTAGAATGTTTCTGGATGTAGCCATGATATGGTGCTAAGATTAGCAGAATCCTTACACGAAATTATCCTGTACGCAGAGATCGGTCTAGGATGAAAGGTATTTTAGGAGTGCACAATTTTTTTAGAACACATCGAAACACACTACGATTTGCGATAGATGGCGAATAACAATATACTGCGCGGTAATTATAAACGGTTCAATATCCACCAACTATTGGGCCCTGGTTTCCTCAAAGTGTCCCCTGTCTCTCGATCGCCATTCGCTAGTTCGGTTATCGAGTAATCTAAAATATCAAAGCTGGACAAAAGCTGCACGAGATTGTCTCGAAAAATTGCACCCAAAAACTAAGCTTTTTATCGTTACAGAGAGCATTAAATTCTCTTTTGGTTGACATTATTGGAAATTCAGCTTATCCATTGTGTGCTCTAAAAAATAGGCTATAATGCTTTCGGGGCCTGTATCTCCGTAGACCGAATGTACGGTAGGAAAATATACCCACTGCTTTCTTGCTCCGACCTAGCCAAGGCCACTAGATTTCTATTTTCTTGATATAAATGCGTAAAAATCCATCTCGCCTGCCGGCGTCTTTATGATAATCTGGAATGAAACCAGTGCGCGCTACGGCTCAGAGCTCTTAAGTCGTAATTCAATACTGTGACTTTTTGACGTCTGCTTGGTTTCGCTGCCTCTTGACTTTCCTTTGAACAAGTTTGCGAGGATATTCATTAGCCGGGTTTCGTACAAAAGTATACACTGCAAAGTGTTTTGTCGTACTCGCATTCACGCAAACACTTGATGGAATAAAGTATACACTTTCACAGGATATTTGAAAGGTCGTATGTTTATGTCATATAATGTGTACGTTCCTATGTTTGTGTCAAACGTTCCTACATTTTCCCCCGTCCCAAAGTCGGGTGAATTTTTGGCCTTTCGAATCGCGGGCACAAGCTGCACGTTGCAACCAACGGCGGTCTATACGTTGAGTGACAGCTTCGTTTATTTCGCGCACTGAACGAGCTCCTCGCTAAATTGAATCCTGAACAAACGCTCTTTGTGCTATTAAACGAAACATTGCGTCGACTTGGAAGTAAGTTCGAGTACGAGTACCTCTCTCTGATGTGATACTCTTACTCTTTCGACGACTGGACGTAGCAGACGATGCAGCTACACCGGTTTCGCTAAACCATTGGATCTTCATTTGAAGGTGTCAGCTAAAGAAAATATCAAATACATTTTAATTTTTAGAACCTTCGACAGCTTTTTTGAAAACAGCGGTCAGTTTTCGTAATTGAGTGGCATTGTCTCGATGAAGGTTAGGGTTTAGGGACGAAAATTTTTGCGTGAAACTCAAAGAGGATGCGAAATTTCGCAAAACATTTGATTGGCCACTTGAACAAGCACATGTTATTAAATTAGTCAGAAGACACGAGGAGCGAAACGTTGGCAGTTTGTTTGTTTGAAGTTTTCAGCAGTTTATTAATAGTTTTTTTTTAAACTAGTGCTGAAATTAGTCAGAAGACATGAGTAACGAAACGTTGGCAGTTTGTTTGTTAGAAGTTTTCAGCAGTTTTCAGCAGTTTTTTTTAACTAGTGCTGAAATTAGTCAGAAGACATGAGTAGCGAAACGTTGGCAGTTTGTTTATTAGAAGCTTTCAGCAGTTTATTAGCAGTTTTTTTAACTAGTGCTGAAATTAGTCAGGAGACATGAGTAGAGAAACGTTGGCAGTTTGTTTGTTAGAAGTTTTCAGCAGTTTATTAACATCTTTTAAAAACTAGTGCTGAAAATAGTCAGAAGACATGAGTAACGACGTTGGCAGTTTGTTTGTTAAAAGTTTTCAGCAGTTTATTAACAGTTTTTTTTAACTAGTGCTGAAATTAGTCCGAAGACATGCGTAGCGAAACGTTGGCAGTTTATTTGTTAAAAGTTTTCTGCAGTTTATTAACATTTTTTTAAAAACTAGTGCTGAAATTAGTCAGAAGACATGAGTAACGAAACGTTGGCAGTTTGTTTGTTCGAAGTTTTCAGCAGTTTATTAACAGTTTTTTTTTAACTAGTGCTGAAATTAGTCAGAAGACATGAGTAGCGAAACGTTGGCAGTTTGTTTGTTAAAAGTTTTCAACAGTTTAACCCAGTTATTAGCAGTTTTTTTAAAAGCACATGTTATATTTGCACCGATTCGCCACCGGACAGCGCGCGGAGTTTTGCGTCAGACATGGATTGGGATTCAAATTTTTGTCTACAACTCGCAATCGTTGGTGATCAATCTTTTAGCGAATCTTTAAATCATTGTGCCTATAATAATTAAATACCGCTTGTTGCGATAATTTGTATCCCCGAGACTTTTGACGCTAGCTTACGTCATGCAAGGGTAGGAAAATGGCGATTTTACCCAAAAGATAGCGCTTATGATCGCACACTGGGTATTTCCAGTGAGCAATTATTTCCATTTGGTAAAATATAATTATGCATCGTCCAATTACGAATCGATTCCCGTGTCAAATAAAGACCCATTCTATAATCTATTCGCAAATTCAATTCTCCGTTTTCAAGTGTCAATTAACCTGTTCATTTGATCTCGACTGGCCATGTATCCCAGTGGAGTGTTAATATTCCATCCAATTATGTCTCGGTGAGCGCGTTTGCGTTTCGAGCGTTTTGCCGCCGTCCATCTGCTCGGTGCTCACTTGGGGCCGAGCCGAGACCGAGGATACACCGAGGATTAAAGGCCAGAGAATGACGTCGGCGCCGCGACGCTGTAGGGCCCGCTGTAGCTTATAGCGTCGTCGTCGTCGTCGTCGTCGTCGCTAAACACTCGAATTACTGGCCGACGGGCTGTGCTCGGGAATAACAGAAATGCTGTCTTTACATTCATCGGCTGCTGAAAGGAACGAATGGATTTCCCACAGAGTTGTTCAGCGCGGACTGCGTTCGACCGGCCGTCTCTGAGCTTCATTTGCATGAAATTCATAACCAGTCCCTGTTTCGCATTCAAAAGCACATCATTAGGTTTAGATAAGCTGTTAGTTTCTAGCGAGTGAATGGCGCACGTTACGTTTCGATTACTATTCGATTACGTTTCGATTAACTAAGTACCTAGATCGAGTATCAAACGATCTTTCCTGAGCCGTCCATTCATATTTGATATCACCGGCTTGGATCGACGTCTGTGTACATCGATATCTCATCGTGAAGATCTCAGGAGCCTTATAAATTTATCATAAGTACGGCTCAGGAAAGTCTGAAGATTCGTTCGGAACGGGGCTTAAAAGAGAAAGGAAAACGACTTGGAATTCTGGCGTCGTGACGGCGTCCTCGTGATTGCAAACGTCTTCACGGAATTGCGTCCGGGATGATTGGGAACCAAAGCGGGGAAGGGGGACCCGGGTGTACCTACGCGTTGGTTCACTTAGTTTTACCCTCGAGTCGAAATGCGGTGCGATCTTCATGCACAGCAATCACTCGCGTTCAATCTGTCATCACGGCTGCAATTTCGCACATTTGCGAGTACCTACGTATAAACAGCTTCCACCTAAGAAAACACTAGACTGGTTTTGATTCGTTTGACTTTTCGAAACAAACTTTCCGTCAAGCACGTGCAAGTGTTTTCTAGCTTTTCGGTCTATCGACATCGCGGGGATTAGACGCTCGGGAAACCATTTCAGTTTCGTGGCTGTCCGCGCATTATATGTGCAATTCTTGGCGGCGCCGCGCCGATGGGCTTTGGCTTAACGCGCTGAAACCCGGCCGGCATAGATCGACGCTCGCCGAAGGGCATATGCCATAATACCTTTGGGGGGTGTGATTTAATTTAAGCCGGCGCTGAAACTGGCTAGCGCTGACCTTTCAAAGGCAAAGGCGAATGTGCGGATCTTGCGCTCTGTTCTCTCTAGATTTTGATTTTGCTGAAACGCCGACTGAGAACCTTTAGCCTCGTTTCTGTTCTAATATCATGGACGGAGCAGCGCCTCGAGGAACTTGGCTGAAACAAAGCCCGGCTCGACCGGAGCGTTCCACGCGCGAAAGGGGAATGGAATGCCGACGAATTCCTGCAGAGAATGCGTATCCTGCAGCCTACAGGAAAATGTGCCCTACAATGGAACGTCATAAAAATTTAACTTATAAATCTCCAAATGCGCTGTATATACAGTGAAGCGTTAATAACGTTCGACTTATTTTGTCGAGGTGCATATCTATGAGCGCAAGCTAATATTGCGATGTTTTCAGCAGCGGCCGAGGCGGACGCCGACGAAGAGGTGGAGGAGCCCGAGCAAGGGGGTGGAGGCGTTGACGAGGAAGACGAGGAACGCAAGAAAGCCGCGGCCAAAGCGCGTCAGCTGGTGGTGTCCGCCGGGCCGCTCTCCGCGCACACGTGAGTTGAACACACGGACCCTTCGGCAACTACACCACTCCACCCGGCACCCACCCACCCAACCCTATCCTTACCACCACACCCACCCCCATGGCCTCGTAGTACAAGGATTGCCAACGTTGTCTACACGCGGACTCAGCTTACTCTCGTTTCAGAGAGACTTCTTCCAGTCAACTGGACTTCTTCAGGATGCTGGACGAGAGAATTGCCGACGTAAGTGAATATACAAAGATTGCTCTTTTTAATATAGGTATACGTTGTAGACTCGTCTATTTTCCCTAAACTTAGATACTCGTTTTCAAAAAGCTGTTACTTGGTAGGTAATTAATGACATGTGACATTTCTAAAGCTTTCCCGACGTTTCGTAAACTTATTTTGTCTACAGCGGCTTCTTCAGCGGTTTTCAATTGCCCTTTGCCTCGAGATCAAAATTGGCACGCATCGACGCAGGATATTTCACAATTTCGTCTGAGTTCCCAAGACAATTTGGAACGGTACAGCAATGAAATGTACTGTTCGTAATTTTCCCATGCTTTCGGAAGAACGGATGAAAGCATTTTGTTCCCAAGAGATTTTCCCTGTTATATTCGCAGCATGTTTTCCACCTTGCTACACGTCCACAGTGGTTAATTTGAGCGCGAACTCACATAAACCCCGTTTACCAAGCTAATTTAATGCGTAAACCCTGTTTACTCATGTAAGAGAGGTCACTATGGTATGAACCATAATTAGTTGTCCAAAAAGGTCAAAATGCTATTCTGAACTAGCAATACTATCTCAGTTTGAGATTTTTTCTCCAAAAGCGTAGATTCACTCCAAAATTACCTTGATTCAAATTTTTCTTGGTATCACAGCCACTTGCACAGCCCCCCTCCACAATTTTCTCTCGGTCGTCGTGTTAGCGCTTTCTTCTTCTTTTGTGGATATTGTCACGAGTCGTGAGGACTGGCTAGCGGCTCTGGTATGCTGATGCAGCAACAGTCGTATTGGGTAATTTGGGGTGTCAGCATTCTCAGAGGCGCTGGTCGACAGTGACTTAGCTTTTGACGGGGGAAGAACGAAACCAGCAGCGGCCGCAGCAGGACGCTGGGACAGGCGCCCTCCGGGGGCTACTTGGGTGAGCCAGTCGATTATTTAATAAAGCCTTGTCTAGAATCCGATGGGTTTTTCTGTTATCAAGATCCCGGCACGTCACGACCTCTCGTTTAGCCAAGCGAAGGTTGCTCCCAATTTAGGCCTACTAGGTGTCACGTTGTCACGTTAAATTTTGGACACCTAGTAGGCCTAAATTGGGAGCAACCCTCGCTTGGCTAGGCGAGAGGTCGTGACGTGCCGGGATCTTGATAACAGAAAAACCCATCGGATTCTAGACAAGGCTTTATTAAATAATCGACTGGCTCACCCAAGTAGCCCCCGGAGGGCGCCTGTCCCAGCGTCCTGCTGCGGCCGCTGCTGGTTTCGTTCTTCCCCCGTCAAAAGCTAAGTCACTGTCGACCAGCGCCTCTGAGAATGCTGACACCCCAAATTACCCAATACGACTGTTGCTGCATCAGCATACCAGAGCCGCTAGCCAGTCCTCACGACTCGTGACAATATCCACAAAAGAAGAAGAAAGCGCTAACACGACGACCGAGAGAAAATTGTGGAGGGGGGCTGTGCAAGTGGCTGTGATACCAAGAAAAATTTGAATCAAGGTAATTTTGGAGTGAATCTACGCTTTTGGAGAAAAAATCTCAAACTGAGATAGTATTGCTAGTTCAGAATAGCATTTTGACCTTTTTGGACAACTAATTATGGTTCATACCATAGTGACCTCTCTTACATGAGTAAACAGGGTTTACGCATTAAATTAGCTTGGTAAACGGGGTTTATGTGAGTTCGCGCTCAAATTAACCACTGTGGACGTGTAGCAAGGTGGAAAACATGCTGCGAATATAACAGGGAAAATCTCTTGGGAACAAAATGCTTTCATCCGTTCTTCCGAAAGCATGGGAAAATTACGAACAGTACATTTCATTGCTGTACCGTTCCAAATTGTCTTGGGAACTCAGACGAAATTGTGAAATATCCTGCGTCGATGCGTGCCAATTTTGATCTCGAGGCAAAGGGCAATTGAAAACCGCTGAAGAAGCCGCTGTAGACAAAATAAGTTTACGAAACGTCGGGAAAGCTTTAGAAATGTCACATGTCATTAATTACCTACCAAGTAACAGCTTTTTGAAAACGAGTATCTAAGTTTAGGGAAAATAGACGAGTCTACAACGTATACCTATATTAAAAAGAGCAATCTTTGTATATTCACTTACGTCGGCAATTCTCTCGTCCAGCATCCTGAAGAAGTCCAGTTGACTGGAAGAAGTCTCTCTGAAACGAGAGTAAGCTGAGTCCGCGTGTAGACAACGTTGGCAATCCTTGTACTACGAGGCCATGGGGGTGGGTGTGGTGGTAAGGATAGGGTTGGGTGGGTGGGTGCCGGGTGGAGTGGTGTAGTTGCCGAAGGGTCCGTGTGTTCAACTCACGTGTGCGCGGAGAGCGGCCCGGCGGACACCACCAGCTGACGCGCTTTGGCCGCGGCTTTCTTGCGTTCCTCGTCTTCCTCGTCAACGCCTCCACCCCCTTGCTCGGGCTCCTCCACCTCTTCGTCGGCGTCCGCCTCGGCCGCTGCTGAAAACATCGCAATATTAGCTTGCGCTCATAGATATGCACCTCGACAAAATAAGTCGAACGTTATTAACGCTTCACTGTATATACAGCGCATTTGGAGATTTATAAGTTAAATTTTTATGACGTTCCATTGTAGGGCACATTTTCCTGTAGGCTGCAGGATACGCATTCTCTGCAGGAATTCGTCGGCATTCCATTCCCCTTTCGCGCGTGGAACGCTCCGGTCGAGCCGGGCTTTGTTTCAGCCAAGTTCCTCGAGGCGCTGCTCCGTCCATGATATTAGAACAGAAACGAGGCTAAAGGTTCTCAGTCGGCGTTTCAGCAAAATCAAAATCTAGAGAGAACAGAGCGCAAGATCCGCACATTCGCCTTTGCCTTTGAAAGGTCAGCGCTAGCCAGTTTCAGCGCCGGCTTAAATTAAATCACACCCCCCAAAGGTATTATGGCATATGCCCTTCGGCGAGCGTCGATCTATGCCGGCCGGGTTTCAGCGCGTTAAGCCAAAGCCCATCGGCGCGGCGCCGCCAAGAATTGCACATATAATGCGCGGACAGCCACGAAACTGAAATGGTTTCCCGAGCGTCTAATCCCCGCGATGTCGATAGACCGAAAAGCTAGAAAACACTTGCACGTGCTTGACGGAAAGTTTGTTTCGAAAAGTCAAACGAATCAAAACCAGTCTAGTGTTTTCTTAGGTGGAAGCTGTTTATACGTAGGTACTCGCAAATGTGCGAAATTGCAGCCGTGATGACAGATTGAACGCGAGTGATTGCTGTGCATGAAGATCGCACCGCATTTCGACTCGAGGGTAAAACTAAGTGAACCAACGCGTAGGTACACCCGGGTCCCCCTTCCCCGCTTTGGTTCCCAATCATCCCGGACGCAATTCCGTGAAGACGTTTGCAATCACGAGGACGCCGTCACGACGCCAGAATTCCAAGTCGTTTTCCTTTCTCTTTTAAGCCCCGTTCCGAACGAATCTTCAGACTTTCCTGAGCCGTACTTATGATAAATTTATAAGGCTCCTGAGATCTTCACGATGAGATATCGATGTACACAGACGTCGATCCAAGCCGGTGATATCAAATATGAATGGACGGCTCAGGAAAGATCGTTTGATACTCGATCTAGGTACTTAGTTAATCGAAACGTAATCGAATAGTAATCGAAACGTAACGTGCGCCATTCACTCGCTAGAAACTAACAGCTTATCTAAACCTAATGATGTGCTTTTGAATGCGAAACAGGGACTGGTTATGAATTTCATGCAAATGAAGCTCAGAGACGGCCGGTCGAACGCAGTCCGCGCTGAACAACTCTGTGGGAAATCCATTCGTTCCTTTCAGCAGCCGATGAATGTAAAGACAGCATTTCTGTTATTCCCGAGCACAGCCCGTCGGCCAGTAATTCGAGTGTTTAGCGACGACGACGACGACGACGACGACGCTATAAGCTACAGCGGGCCCTACAGCGTCGCGGCGCCGACGTCATTCTCTGGCCTTTAATCCTCGGTGTATCCTCGGTCTCGGCTCGGCCCCAAGTGAGCACCGAGCAGATGGACGGCGGCAAAACGCTCGAAACGCAAACGCGCTCACCGAGACATAATTGGATGGAATATTAACACTCCACTGGGATACATGGCCAGTCGAGATCAAATGAACAGGTTAATTGACACTTGAAAACGGAGAATTGAATTTGCGAATAGATTATAGAATGGGTCTTTATTTGACACGGGAATCGATTCGTAATTGGACGATGCATAATTATATTTTACCAAATGGAAATAATTGCTCACTGGAAATACCCAGTGTGCGATCATAAGCGCTATCTTTTGGGTAAAATCGCCATTTTCCTACCCTTGCATGACGTAAGCTAGCGTCAAAAGTCTCGGGGATACAAATTATCGCAACAAGCGGTATTTAATTATTATAGGCACAATGATTTAAAGATTCGCTAAAAGATTGATCACCAACGATTGCGAGTTGTAGACAAAAATTTGAATCCCAATCCATGTCTGACGCAAAACTCCGCGCGCTGTCCGGTGGCGAATCGGTGCAAATATAACATGTGCTTTTAAAAAAACTGCTAATAACTGGGTTAAACTGTTGAAAACTTTTAACAAACAAACTGCCAACGTTTCGCTACTCATGTCTTCTGACTAATTTCAGCACTAGTTAAAAAAAAACTGTTAATAAACTGCTGAAAACTTCGAACAAACAAACTGCCAACGTTTCGTTACTCATGTCTTCTGACTAATTTCAGCACTAGTTTTTAAAAAAATGTTAATAAACTGCAGAAAACTTTTAACAAATAAACTGCCAACGTTTCGCTACGCATGTCTTCGGACTAATTTCAGCACTAGTTAAAAAAAACTGTTAATAAACTGCTGAAAACTTTTAACAAACAAACTGCCAACGTCGTTACTCATGTCTTCTGACTATTTTCAGCACTAGTTTTTAAAAGATGTTAATAAACTGCTGAAAACTTCTAACAAACAAACTGCCAACGTTTCTCTACTCATGTCTCCTGACTAATTTCAGCACTAGTTAAAAAAACTGCTAATAAACTGCTGAAAGCTTCTAATAAACAAACTGCCAACGTTTCGCTACTCATGTCTTCTGACTAATTTCAGCACTAGTTAAAAAAAACTGCTGAAAACTGCTGAAAACTTCTAACAAACAAACTGCCAACGTTTCGTTACTCATGTCTTCTGACTAATTTCAGCACTAGTTTAAAAAAAAACTATTAATAAACTGCTGAAAACTTCAAACAAACAAACTGCCAACGTTTCGCTCCTCGTGTCTTCTGACTAATTTAATAACATGTGCTTGTTCAAGTGGCCAATCAAATGTTTTGCGAAATTTCGCATCCTCTTTGAGTTTCACGCAAAAATTTTCGTCCCTAAACCCTAACCTTCATCGAGACAATGCCACTCAATTACGAAAACTGACCGCTGTTTTCAAAAAAGCTGTCGAAGGTTCTAAAAATTAAAATGTATTTGATATTTTCTTTAGCTGACACCTTCAAATGAAGATCCAATGGTTTAGCGAAACCGGTGTAGCTGCATCGTCTGCTACGTCCAGTCGTCGAAAGAGTAAGAGTATCACATCAGAGAGAGGTACTCGTACTCGAACTTACTTCCAAGTCGACGCAATGTTTCGTTTAATAGCACAAAGAGCGTTTGTTCAGGATTCAATTTAGCGAGGAGCTCGTTCAGTGCGCGAAATAAACGAAGCTGTCACTCAACGTATAGACCGCCGTTGGTTGCAACGTGCAGCTTGTGCCCGCGATTCGAAAGGCCAAAAATTCACCCGACTTTGGGACGGGGGAAAATGTAGGAACGTTTGACACAAACATAGGAACGTACACATTATATGACATAAACATACGACCTTTCAAATATCCTGTGAAAGTGTATACTTTATTCCATCAAGTGTTTGCGTGAATGCGAGTACGACAAAACACTTTGCAGTGTATACTTTTGTACGAAACCCGGCTAATGAATATCCTCGCAAACTTGTTCAAAGGAAAGTCAAGAGGCAGCGAAACCAAGCAGACGTCAAAAAGTCACAGTATTGAATTACGACTTAAGAGCTCTGAGCCGTAGCGCGCACTGGTTTCATTCCAGATTATCATAAAGACGCCGGCAGGCGAGATGGATTTTTACGCATTTATATCAAGAAAATAGAAATCTAGTGGCCTTGGCTAGGTCGGAGCAAGAAAGCAGTGGGTATATTTTCCTACCGTACATTCGGTCTACGGAGATACAGGCCCCGAAAGCATTATAGCCTATTTTTTAGAGCACACAATGGATAAGCTGAATTTCCAATAATGTCAACCAAAAGAGAATTTAATGCTCTCTGTAACGATAAAAAGCTTAGTTTTTGGGTGCAATTTTTCGAGACAATCTCGTGCAGCTTTTGTCCAGCTTTGATATTTTAGATTACTCGATAACCGAACTAGCGAATGGCGATCGAGAGACAGGGGACACTTTGAGGAAACCAGGGCCCAATAGTTGGTGGATATTGAACCGTTTATAATTACCGCGCAGTATATTGTTATTCGCCATCTATCGCAAATCGTAGTGTGTTTCGATGTGTTCTAAAAAAATTGTGCACTCCTAAAATACCTTTCATCCTAGACCGATCTCTGCGTACAGGATAATTTCGTGTAAGGATTCTGCTAATCTTAGCACCATATCATGGCTACATCCAGAAACATTCTACAAAGTCTAAACCGAAGCATGGCCATGTGCTGTGCATCCTTTCACAAAGCTTGCGTACCTACCAACCCCATCTCTTCCCACAGCCCTCTTCTCCAGAGGGAAAGTAATTATTTCTTGTACCGCGGCGTCGTCGTGTTGTCGCGTTCAGCGTTTGATTAGACTAATAAGCTCGAGTCAGTCTGCCCTGTCACCGACGTCCTTCATTACGGTCTACGAGTGGCGACCACTCTCCACATTGTTTATCCGCACATCTTCAGCCACCACCAGGACAAGCCGAAAGCAAAGGCACCCACTCCACGATACCTGGCTTTTATTATCAAACACCGCGCCGGTTTCGGACAGAATATCAGCCAGCGAAGTGGCGACGGAGAGGGAGAGAGAAAAGGGAGTGAGAGAACAATAGGGATGGAAGATAAAATCGATGGAAATTAATTGCGGCCTGTGATTTGAGCTGTGAACGTTCGAACTGAATGGTGCTTTTCGGTGATAAAACGTGACACCGACCTAATGGGATTTATTTAGTGTGTCGTCACACGTCAGTCCACTCGGCCGAGGTGAACCTTTTGCACGAGCTCGTTCATCCATCGATGCGCTCCGTCCATTTTGTTAGCTACACAGCCATGGCTACAGTCTAGATACTGTAAGAGGACATACTGGGTTACACCCACAAAATAGGCTCTCTGGCCATACCTTCCTGTGTTAACTGCATTGCAGTCTAGATCCTGTAAGAGAGCACACTGGGTTACACCCACAAATAGGCTTTCTAGCCACACCTTCCAGTGGAAAGATGGAGACTTTCAGAGCCGTTGGAAGATGTTTTTTGGTTCTTCACGGTTTGCGCTCTGGTTTCATCGACTTTCGGCTCTGAGCAGGGCCCTGTCGATGGTCGAAGTTACGTCCGTATTGGCACGCACATCTTCAGGAGAATGACGATGTCTCCTGTAGATTAGGCTCTGCACAAGAACGACAAGGCCCTGTTCAAGGCCAAAAGTCTATCAAACCAGAGCGCAAACTGTAAATGATCAAAAAACATACCTTCCTGTGTGTGTTAGCTGCCCTAGCGTAGCTGGTGGAAATGTATGTTCTCCCAGTCAAGAGAGCGTCTAGCCCTAGAAAGCTCGCCCCACCCACACTGGGGATGTTGGGAACGCGTTGTTTAGAACTCATGGATGAACGCGTAGACGCAACGAAGAACTAGCTTGCTAAAGTAAGTTTTTACCAAGCTGCCCCTAAGGGTAAGCCTATAGTATGGATGAACTGCATGGGTACAAGCCTGCAAGTAGAGACAGCAGGGAATAAATGCAGTATGCACTGTGCTCGGTAAACGACCCTGGTGACCTACGCGTTTTTTGTGTCTTGAACTGAACTTTTGAATTGATTGACAATGATCAATCTATCAAGACGTATCTGCCTACGTTGTGCCTAATATCTAGAATAAACAAAATATCTAAGTAAACATATTCCGGAATGGAAATGAACGGTAGTAGGTAAACATGATACTTTTCATCGTCATAACAATGCGCATGGTGATTTTCACTCTTTCTGTGTACTTTTATTTGATAAACACTCAATAGACCGATCGAAACTAAACAACGAGCGGTGAATGGCATGAGCACTCGTGCAGCAATGTATCGCTATGTGTTTACAAATGTATGTTTCACTGGTGCCAGTGCCAGCAGGTGAGGTGAGGCAATTGCAAGCGGCCCAGTGAGCTGGAAGTCACCCAATTTCGTGCGCCAACATGTACAGTGTTCGGAATTCACGCCGAGTTCACGCAACTGCGGACAATTTATGTGACTTCCATCGTACGTAGCTTGCCGCGTTGTTTATCGAAACGACCGAAAACAAAAGCAACGCTTGTCCCCCTCGGACCTACAGGTATTTGGGCTGTAGTCAGTCGGGTCTAGGACGTGTTACGAAAGCGGAGACAAGAGTGTCGGAAAAGTGCGACGGAAAAGTCGACGCGCTGACTCGCTGACGTGGGCGCTAGCAATTATCTATTCATGAAACAATTAGTTCGGCCCGTCAGCTCGTCGCGTATTAACATAATTGTTTTGAGGGATATTACGTTCATATCTGAAATTTGCATGCTACTGCTCGAGTCGCGAGCGAAATCACGTGGGCGACGCCGACGCCGACGGCGATGGCGACGGCGACGGGGAATGTTTCCACCGTTCGTTCAGTTATTCTTTGCTGGATAGTGGAATCGCTATCACCTATCCAAGTTGAGACCATGTGAGACGCCATGCAGTTTCTCGAGAGCTAACCCACACCGAACGCAGCGTGATTGAATGCATTGCGATCTATTTAAAGTGCATCACACTGTGAAAATATTCTACAAATAAACGCAACATTAATAATCTACCCATCAAAATCGTCTCATTTCAGAATCATTTTTCTGTGTAGTTAACTATTTTTAACTGAACCCAAATTTCGTTCGAGTGAGAACGCTTTCCGCCTTGACACATTTCGGCAAGCAGGCAGGTGGCGGGAAGGCGGGAGGCGGGAAAGCAGGAAGGAAGGAAGGAAGGAAGGAAGGAAGGAATAGAAATATAGGAAACATCATAATTCGCTGCGCTTTCTGCTGGAAATTCGCTTTAGCTACGCGACTCTGGCTTTTCAGTTTCAATGTTGAAGCCGACTTCAAATTTCCTACGGCTATGCGCGAAGTTATCCACATTTCTACTTGACTCCAGTCAGAAGTCATTGCAAATTGCAACAAGAAAATTGCAATTAGCAGCTAATGGAAAACAAGTCCTAGAGCACATCTCATAACGATCAACAATTTCTGGGCAGTTTGCAATTTATTCCAATGATGACTCTAAAACTGGAATTTTAATCGCGAGTTGAACTTTCCAACAATGGATCGAGCTAGCAGTTATAGCTCTCAGGCCAATCCAGCAACGAATTGCAAAGACTGGCTTCTTGGCACTCGTGGTCTTCAAATGAAAACCCGTCTGTCGCGTCGTGTCTTTAGAAAAATTTCCTCGCGGATTTTCCGGTCCGGGTTTCGGTGAAAGCTTTATTGAAATTTCCATCGCCGATGTCTCGTGGGTCCCCCGGGGCATCAGCTGAACCGCATCACATGCCAGTGTGCCCTTCTTGTTTTACCATACGGCGTGGAGCTGGAGCGCGCACAGCAAGAAAAGCTGAAAACAAATTCGCTCCATATTCAGAGCCAATCACTTAGCGCGTACGTACGTAAATACGTACTGCAGCTACCTCGCATATTGCCTGTAATTTGTAAACTCACTTATACATCCAGCCACGATTAATTTCTCACATACATAAAACCAAAAATAGAAATCGCTAGTGACCGAAGCGCCATTTAGAGGCAGAACAAGCCAACAATATCGTGGGGGATAAATTAATTTCTTTCTTGCGACGTGAAGGCATTTTGAAATGTTTCCATATTACCTTCCTTCTGCAATTGCCAAGATTCACAAATACACACTTGGCATTTGGCGAGAAGACTGCTCAAGTGAATATAGGCCTGTCCGTGAGACAGACTCTTTTTTCTTCGCGTTCCATACCGCGCGTGCTGAGTTTATTATATCAGGTGACTTCGTTGATTAAAATCCCAGTCGATTGTTTGTGCCGACGTGCCACCCAATTAAGCCGGCAAGCTTTCAGCTCTAATAAACGGCGAGTCAAACTGATATTTATCTTTCAAGGGTTGACGGCATCTTGGCCGTTTTATAACGCGGCTTAGACGACGACGTCGACGACGCTCGACAATTCTTTTTAATTTTAGCACCGCTAGATTACGATTCTACGCTCGATTACGCTTCCTGATTGTTCATTGATAATCTCGACGACCCGCCGTTTGCTAAGTGAAGGACGAAGCTATTCGCGCAGGAAGTAACAATAGCTAACAATCAACAATCAACAATAAATAACGTATAGTACGCGTCTATATTTACACCTTCCATGTATGCGTCACACGGAGAACAAAAAGCTCGTCGAAGCGAACAAAAGATGATTAATCTAGAAAGAAGATTGGATTGTGTCCTATTAGCCGAACTAGGTTAATAAGAGTTGAATGAGTTTGTATGGAAAAGAGTCGGGAAGTACTTCGATATAGCCTCCTGCCATCATATCACGAACACACATGTATAAAAGCGGAATATAATAATCGACTTCATTCAAAATATATCCTGAGAAGTCGGAAGAATGACCTATTGATCGGTACGATCATGACAGTAGCTCTTTTCATAGCAGCAATAAATCTATTTCCTTCCCAATATAAATGAAAGATGCATTGATTATTTGCTCGCATAGAATTGGCAATGATAACAACGTCGCGCGGCCGATGTTTACGACAGACCCGACACCGGCGTTTAGGTGGTTGCGTCTTAAATACGCGTGGTTTATTGCGCAAGTGTAATTAACTTTCGTGGGTCAGTTAAACCGAGCTTTGGCTCGGCTGGGGAAATTAATCCAATCTCGTGATGCGCGCGTACCTCTCCGTCACGTCTCTTAGATTTCGTCGAGCGAAGGAGCTGCAATTGCTGGGATCCGAATGCGACATGCAAATGTGATTATAAGACGGAAAACCCGAGACAAGCCCTCCGCCTCAACCCCTTCCCCCCCCCCCCCCCCC
>QKMV01000652.1:0-20460 GCA_003287335.1 Lednia tumana
GCCAGTTGTCAATACAGTGCGTCGTTAAACACCGACGCCAATAGACCAGTGCCACAGGGCCAGTTGTCAATACAGTGTGTCGTTAAACACCACACAAAAAAAAAACTTACGCCCACAACTAGCTCCGAACGTAGCCTCTCAAGCAGCTGGAAGTCTTGCACCCACGTTTGCAGCTCTTCCCATTTCAAGTCCACCTCCTCATGTAGCATCTTCTCCTCTGGAAAGAAAAACATCCTGGTTCATAATCATACTTTCTGCTTTTAAGAATATTAAAATCACTTCAAAAATACCTGCTTACTCGAGGACTTGAACCCCAGACCATTTGCTTACCGGGCAAAAATAACTAAGGCAAAGATAACTAGCCGTGTATTTGGCTTTAAAAGTTTAATCCTTGTCATACTATCTGCTTCTTTAATTTATATTCCCTTTATTTATAGCCTTATGCTTAACATAAAGTTTGCCTTGTTCTCCATTCAAGTAAGGACCTTTCAAATCAATTTGTATCAATTTGCGACACGGATTTGAAGAATATTAAAATTACTTCAAAAATACCTGCGTGCTCGAGGACTCGAACCCCAATTAAATTCACTTCCGAAATACCGTACCCTGCTTCGCTCAGTGGTAGAGCAGTTGCCATGGAAGGAAAAGGTCCGAGGTTCGAGTTCTCCAGTAGGCTAAGTGATTTTCATATTCTTCAAATTAATACTAGCCCTATAACTAGCTTTACATTTGTAATACTTATTAACAAATAAATATCTTTCATCAAAGACCTCTTACTTTGACAAGGATATCAAATTTAAAGCCAAATACACGGCTAGTATTAATTTGAAGAATATTAAAATCACTTGAAAAATACCTGCTTACTTGAGCCTGCTTACCCAAACCTTTTGCTTCCATGGCAACTGTTCTACCCACTAAGCTAAGCCATTATACCCTGCTTAGCTCAGTGGTGGAGCAGTTGCAATGTAAGCAAAAGGTCCGGGGCTCAAGTCCTCGAGTAAGCAGGTATTTTTGAAGCGATTTTAATATTCAAAAACACTGTTAGTAAATGGGTTTAACTACTGCGAACTTCTAACAAACAAACTGCCAACGTTTCGCTAACTATATTGAAAGCTTCTTCTGGGCGATTGTTTTCAGTTTTTTTCTTAAGAATTCAATGATTTTAATATTCTTCAGCGCTCACCTTCTCGTTTCGTCGTCTGCCTCTTGTACTGTATCCGGAATCTAAACGCCTCCAGCACAGATGCGACCACGATGGTCAACACGATCATGGTGAACACGTAGAACGCCATGAAGTAGACGCGGCTCCACTGCGACGCCACCGACGCGTAGCCGTTCATAAGGATGAACCAGTTGTTGACAACGGTCAGCTCGAACAGTGTGATGCCGCTCGTCACGAGGTTCTCGAACGTGTTCAGGTAGTAGTAACCCAACACCGAAGTGCCGTTCTGGCTGAACTTGTAGAAGTCCTCGACGGTGGTGTTGCTGCAGTCAAAAACAAGAACAGCTTTGATATTGAATTCTTAAGACTCATGTCTTCTGCCTAATCTCAGCCCTAGTTTTCAAAAAAAACTGTTAGTAAATGGGTTTAACTGCTAACAACTTCTAGCAAACACCTTTGATAATGAGATCTTTCAACATGAAACCACAGTAGGGTTAGAGTCGGCAATAGAGACCAGACTACTTCCGAGTTATCCTCCGAACAACCATGCTGGCGACGAATCAGACGCTTTAGTTCGGAGATTGCGATTACGGCCCTTAGTGGTGAAGCAATTCTGTAGTTTATTGGTTCACGGTTTTCTTCGGTTGTACTTTGTAGACAAGAAAGATAAGAGAAGAAACTTCTACAGAGCACAACTGAAGAAAACCGTGAACCAATAAATAAGCATGGCTCCGGAAACCACCGTTTAACCAAATCTCTAGTGTTTTGGGGGAAACTGTAGCCACATGCATTCCTAAACGTAAATGTATAATACAAAACATCGACTCACACGCAGCAGTTTCTCATGTCGTACGCAGAAAACAGTTCCATGCCGATGACGGCAAAGAAGTAGTAGAGCACCAACATAACGATGGCCGTCGACGACATGAGTGGCGTGAGCAAGACCAGCGTCCCGAAAACGTCGCGGTAGCGTTTCTTGAGCTTGAATAGCCGCAACAGCCGCAGGGGCCGGAAGATGACCACGTAGATGAACGACGGGGACAGCTGGATGATGGCAACGCTTACGAGCGCGGCGAGCGTGACGCCGAAGTCGTAGATGTTCCAGCCCGAGGCAAAGTAGCGAGAGAGGCCGAGACCGAGGACTTTTAGCATCGCTTCCAATGCAAACACTGGAAGATGAAACGTTCTGCATTAATTGATTGTGAAGTGCACGCTTTTAAGGTAGGGAGTACGTTTTAGTTGGCAGAGCGTTTAGAAAGCGGGCATTTTACTCTTTATTAAATTCTTAAGACTCATGTCTTCTGCCTAATTTCAGCACTAGTTTTCAAAAAAAATCTGTTAATAAATGGGTTTAACTGCTGAGAACTTCTAACAAACAAACTGCCCACGTTTCGCTAACTATACTGAAAGCTTCTTCGGAGCAATTGGCCCTGAAGAAGCTTTCAGTATAGTTGGAGTTAACTTTATCAAGGTATTTAGTCAGTATTGGATTATTGACAGCTCAGGCAATAAAAACAAGACCCCCAAATAGAGAAAAAACCCTGCAGCTTGGGTACCTTCACACAAAAGCATCTCGTCTCGTTCGAAATTAAAACTTACATCCCACGAATAAGATGGTGTCCCAGGAGCCACAAAAGTCTAGAGCAGTTTGCTCCAGATCTGAAGTGAAGCCGAAGATTCGAATCACCATCGCTGCTCCGTTGCATAAGATCAATCCATCTGCAAAACAAAGATGGTATTGTGTGAAATTTAGTAGTTTTTACTGGGGGTGTCAGTCGATTCGAATTATCAATTTGATTAATCAATTATGACCACCATTGATTTGATTATAATCGATTATACTCGATGTTAAAATTTGTTTTAATTTCAATAATCGACGCCAATAAAAAATATTGATTGTCATCCCTAGTTTTAACTATGAGACACAAGCCAGTGATTAACCCAAGGACTTAACATTCAGTTTCACAATTTTAACTACATGATGTTGTTGAATTTCTATTTTAATCAACTACCTTTTTCCAGACAATGCTAGATACTACTACAGTCACAAGCCCTTCAGAGCTCATTCTTAAAAATTCAATAACGAGGACTTTTATATGGTAGATATAAAATTTTAGGCTCTTAATAATTGATCATTAATCACTAGAGCTTACTAAGAACTGAAGTGAGTAGTTGATAGGGGATTTTAATTCCTAATTTGAACAGCTGTGAGAAACTTGCAAGTGTTTTTAGAGCCATCCTTACTGGTTATGTTTACACCGTACATATCCTGGTGATGTTTTTAATTTTGATGATTTTATGTAGTACAGAATGAATGCTTTGCGTGATTCGGGGGAGGGTAGAAATAAAGAGCCGTAACAAATCGCAACATTTCAGCAGACTTTAAAGGATCAAAATATCCTCCTCCAGAATTTCCTCAATATTCCTCAAAAAATCTGATGAACACGCACAAGTAACGAATAATCGCTGACTTACAGACGATATGCTCGAAGTACCGCCAAGTGACTAGATCGTGTGTGAGTTGGCACAGCGTCTGCACGGGCTGCCAGGTGGTGTGGAACCACGGGATCTGCGAGAACTGCGCCTCCCATTTCAAACACGCGGCATCGTACACTTGGTAGAACTCATCGAGTGTAAGCAGCCCACTGGACGAGACGTTCAGCTGGCGGAACATCAGCACTGTGTCTCGCGACGCTAAACCAATCAGAGACGCGTTTGAGAAACGAGGCCTTTTCGTAGCGTTTAACGGCAAATTGTATTGACAACTGATTTCACGAGAATCACGGCTGACTGGATAAATACAGAAATGCCTCCATATTTATGATGACATAGGTAGTCCTATTCAATTTTTAAAACTACCGGGCTTTTTTTTGTAAACAGAAATGTCAAATGCAATTATCACCGTCTAAATTATTTCAAAAAAATACTTAAAATTGAACTAGTAAGTCAACAGAGATAGTTTAAGAACTGTGTGTGACAGCCATGTCACAAATATGGTGGCATATTCTGTATTTTTCCAGTTAGCCGTGATCCTCACTGAAGCTACGTAAAGACCACATTCAAAAAGTCATTCCAGAGATGATTAAAATCGTGTGTGTGATGCTTTTCTTATGGGGTTACATTTTAAAAAGTCCTTATTGACTCTGGATTAAGCCTTTGAGAATGTTGTGTATTGGTGTCGGTGAATTATGCGGTGATAATGAGGGTGATGTGTTAATGATGTACCTACCACGCAAGAAGGAAACCTGGTGCCGGTATATAGCCTACACACCCATCAAAAAGCACTGACACCATCCAAGGAGACCACCGCTTAATGTCCCTTCTGAAAGACGGTACTCTAATAGCCGGATTCCTAGTCTATTCCCGCAGTCAAGAGTTTGATGGCAAGAAGAGTGAAGCTGCTGTACTAGCTATAATACACCCTTCAACATCTCCTAAACAGAACCGGGAGGGGTTGATTCAAATCTACCGCTCAGTATCAACTATCAGGTTACTGATAAGAAACGATAAATTTCCCCATCACATTTAGACACCGACCAAGTACCATTACATATCGATTGATAACTTTTTACCGATTTTACCCAATCGACCCCCAGTTCTTGGGATGAATGGTCCAGCCTCTGAAGACGAGCAATGTTGCTTTACTTCGGTGATCTCACGAGAACCGGTGTATAAGTACATGCCAAACCGTCTGGTTAACTTGACTGTCTTTGGGGAAATTTGAATATCGAGTGGTAGAGTTAGAGAGTTCGAGGCTACTTTGGGATTCCTTGTGTATCTTTCTCACATTTCGTTGGCGAGTAGTACCGCATGAGACCCTCAAAGTGTTTGAATCGCATCTGCGTCGGATTCTGCTTGGACACGAGCAGCCTGAACGCATGCTGGCACGCCTTACGCTTGTGTAGAAGCAGCTTGCGGAACTTTTCCCGCTCGATTCGAGTGAACGTTTCGTACACAACGGCCAGCATCTGTGAGGAACCAAGCACACGTCACACATTCATCAGCCGCGTCATCAGCAGTCTTTGAAAGTTCGAAAACTGGCAAGAGGACGGCACCGAAGCACGTCAATTGCTTAGAATTCTAACAAGTACTCTCGCAAAAACGCAATGCCGCCTAAATTCTTTACAATTTATAATTTTTTAATTAAACTCGCATTGCAGTCATCCCTCACTAAGGCTAAACAGCTCACTAGCCTACTGGGAACTTCAAACTTTTCTGTACCTTCAGCATCACTCAATTTGTCTAATATCAACAGTTATCGAAATGCAGTGAAGCTTACCAAATTCATAAGCACGTAGAGGACGATGCAAAGGTACGAGACAAAGAAGACGCTGTACCATTTGGACCTTGCGTATGCCGGCATCATGACGTCAGGGAAGCTGAAACATTACAGATATATCAACAAAACCGTACACACCAGTTCAAACCCCATCAACAGGGCAGGAGTAAGTATGTGATCCTTTAGGGTCCACTTTTTAAGTTTAATATAGACGTTAATACCGTTTCAAAGCTCAATATTCACAGAAAAATATCAGAGTGATTTTTCTTGGAATAACCCATAACAAGGTCCGACGTACAGCTTGTAGCCAGTATCCAAGATCAAACTGGAACCTTCCGATTACAAGACAAATGCGCTCTTGCCGCAGCTACCGTTCTCAGTTCTAAGGTAGTCGCTCGTAATTACAACGAGGCACAAATAGCGACAGCACTCAACTGTGATTGGACTGGAACTAAAATAAAGTAGGAAAATGCTACACACTTATGTCGAGCTGAATGAGCCCTAGGGGACTGCTTTGGTATGAGAAATCGTTTGCCAGATCAAATATTTATAATTAAGTGATTCCATGCTTGAAGCTACGGCATATTTTAACTCCTTCAAATCAATAACTGACTCATGAAGAATAATAACAGCAGGAAGTTTTGTTTTTTAGTAGCTAGCTATGTAAACAATTTCTATTGTGAAAACTTCCCCATACTAATCTCAAGTGATTGCATGTTTTGCAAACATTTCATATTTTTTATGGAAAAATTCCTAAATTGATTTGGCTCACATATCTAAGATAGTGTAGTGCCAAAATTCACAAAAAAATCGGCTCAATCGGGCATTCCGTCTGCCCTGTGAGCGCAAGACAAAAATCATTGCCGCGGAAGTTGAAAGGAAGCATTGTGCTTTGCTCCAACGACTCCTGGAGCTCATCTCACGAAAACTCACTTGGCCGTCGTGAGCAGCACGAACATGCTGACGAAGCTGTCCATGAGCGTCGTGAAGTACTGGTCCCGCGGATCGCCGGAAAACAGGAAGAAGCCGAGCAGCGCAAAGATGCAAATGAAGAAGAGCAACAGTCCGAGCATGTCCAAGATGGGCGGCATCGACTGCAGGATCTGCCGGATGAAGCGCCGCACGCCCCCGCAGTGGCGCGTGTCGACAAGGAAGATGGGGCGGAGCGCGCGAGTCGCACGGAAGTGAGACGATTGGCGGACGAGAACAGTCACCGCCTCGACCAGCATGATGGCTAGCGTCATGCACTGGAACCAACGGTAGAAATGTTACAAAGGGGTTCCATTTATTGGTACAGTGAGACTAGGTATTAAAAACTAGAAACGAGAACGGAGGTTTTGAGAGCTGCTGGATATGTTTAAGTGATTTTTGGCGGTGCTCTCTTGAGAACTAATTGTCGGTGCTAATAAGGGCCTAGAAAAGTCGTTGTTCACCCAACGTTTTGATGGCGATGGCGCCATCATCTTCACGGGAATGACTGATGGCGCTGACGAAAAATACATTCAAATTCTCCTCGTGAGATCTACCACTCATAATTATTAAAATAACTTTCAAAATATGGTACCATATTTAGCTCAGATGGTAGAGCAATAAAAGCCAGGTAAGCCAGGGGTCCGGGGTTCAAGTCCTCGAGTAGGCAGGTATTTTCAAAGTATTTATTTTCAAAAAAGTGTTATTTAACTGGGTAACACTGCCAAGAACTTCTAACAAACAAACTCCCAACGTTTCGTGAACTATGCAGTAGTCTTCCTCAGGGCGATATTATTATTCTTCAAATTTGTTAATACATTTAGAGGGAGCTCAGCAGGGCATGTCATTGGAAATTAGGCAGGATCAGGAAAAAAACAAGTTTTTTGGGGTTTCTCATGTGTCATGGGGGTACTAAGAATTGTGGCCCAAAAGATCGAAAAATATGGCATAAGCAGTGATCAACAAGTGGGCATGCAGAATTCTGAGGAAAATCAAACCAAATTCTCAAACTAACTGTTATACAGCAATATTATGACCAATGGCCAAAAGCAAACAGTTAGTCACAAAGGAACTGGAAAAATAACGTAAAATGTTGGTTCCAGTTACCTATGAAATGTAGCTTGTTACATATGTTAATACCTGTATAAAAAAAGGAACCAGAAACGCAAAAAATTAACCAAAAAAGGAACTTGTTCCCTGTAATGCATTATTTTATTAAAGTTACTGCCCAAGCTACTTTGATCGAGAGCTTCGCTTTGATATATGCGTCAGAATCACCCCACGACTCAAGAAGGAACAGGGGGTTTGTTTTAAGAATATTACTAGCCGTGTAATTGGCTTTAAAAAGTTTATTCCTTGTCAGGGGGTTTGTTGGTTCCTGATGGTGGTTCAAACCCTACCTCCCCCACACACACAAATTAACTAAAGAAATGGAAATGTAATACCTTGAGCATTGTTCGCTTGTGCTGCAAAATAGTTTTCCAGCCGATCCATCGAAGCTTGAGCAGAAGTTCTACCCCGATGATAGAGAGGCAAAGCAGCTCGATAGAACTGTGTGCTCCAACCGGTAACTAAAAGGAAAACCAGGTGGGTGCATATTAACAATCAATGAAGAGATCCACAACTTAAGAATATTAAAATCCCTTCAAAACTACCTGCTTACTTGAGGACTTGAACCCCAGACCTTTTTCTTTTATAACTAGCCATGTATTTGGCTTAAAAAGTTTATTCCTTGTCAGATCCACAACTACTGCTCACTGGTAATCCAAACCTGGGGCCCTATTCTATTAACATTCTTGCTGCAAGATGAGACGAGATAGGAACTCCAGTAAGTGGTTTCTGGGCTATTCTATTCCTGGGCCACTTACTCAATACTTACCACTTGCCACTTACTCCTCTTACTCAATACCGATGCAGTAAGAAAAGTCATAGAATAAGGCTCCAGATAGGAAATGTCCTTTTTTGATTCATAATAAAAGTCAAGCGTACCTTGAACAGCGGGAATGCTGGCTCTTCAACAATCGCAAGCCCAAGTAAAAGTAGAGAGGTGACCAAATCAAGTCCGTAGTACCAGCTGTTGTGTACCAAAAGATACGCTGGTAGTGCTTCACAGTTGTGAGGATGTGAATCAAATTTCTCATTGTTCTGGCCTTCCTGTAATAAAAATTGATGGATAGGTACAATTGAAAAATAAAACATAAAAGCAGACGTAGTACCTTTACACAAACACAGGTTCTCCCCATTTTAAGTCAAAGGGAACAAAAATTACGAATTTTTTTCACAGAAACAAAGAAAAATTATCAATAGGTTTGAAAAGCAAGCAAAAATATTTTATGATGACAGCTTAAACAAACCTCAAGAAATATAGCAGCCTCATGAAAGTTCATCTCCCAGTGTTGTTCTGCATCAACATGTGAAGTGTCTCCCGGTCTCATCAGCTCAACCGAGTTCTCCGACAACTCTCGATTGAGGCTCGATGTGCTTCCTATCTCATTAGGGAAATCTTCGCTGGTTTGCCGTGCTCGCTGTGTATGCTCTGCGGTAAGAACAAATAAATCATTGACAGAAACTGGTTGATATTTACTTTCCTCAAGCATGATTACAAAAAAACTGATGCTCTTATCTTATCTTAGCTTTAAGTAAACCGAGTATCAACCTTTAATCCTGTGGCACAGAGTTCTGTGGGCATTTTACTGGAGTTGTCAAAATACTTGACAGTTGAGAGTGAGGTTATCTTGCTGATTTATTGTGACTTAATTATAGTTGGCATTGACCATATACGGCAAACTATTAAAATGTATCCCCGAATATATTAACATATACTTACTTATATTGTTTGATTGGTACGACTCGTCTCCATTACCGCCATCATTATTAAATCGAGAATATCCATCTGCTGTGGAACCCCCGTCTCTGGAGGTAGCCATTTAAATTTCCAATCCCTTCTTGGTTCCCAAAATCCCACCCCCGCAATATTTTCGGAACTAGCATATTTTTCGACACCTTTTATTAATATAATTAGGTTCATACAAGTCTATTCCAGATGTTTGATGATCTAAACGAGATCTAAATACATGTACAGTACAGATGTTTGTCCCAACGGATAACCAACGTATTTTCGAGAGCCTTTCAAGTATTACGGCTTTGAGCCGCTGTAGCTAGTAAAAAGATATTGAATGAATATTAATAACTATTGTAATTTATAGTAAAAAACATCAAACAAATCTAGCCGCCATAGTCGCGTCTCATGAAATGTAATTTTTCCCCTCCCCATAATGTTGTAGCGCAAAAGGATGCCCAATTCAAAATATTTGACAGTTTTTTTGCGGAAAGCTGAGATTACGTAAATTTTAAGCAGCACGAGCTAGTAACCCACGTAAACGAATCTGTCAACACATTTTTATTTGAAAACGTGTCATTATTAAAAGTCCACTCGTCTTCTTTACTTTATTACTTAAAATCTGCTTTAGTCTTTACGATGCTTTGGACGAGGATGAGCTACGTTCATATTTTGGCGGTATAGTAGCGCTGACTGTAGCCATTTCCGTAAGTTCCATCAAGGCCTTTTTGTACATCAGAGGGACAAGGTGAGCTATTGCGTTTTGTTTCGTTATAAATCGTCGCAATCCTCGATAATCATAGAATAATCGAACCACTTTTACTATTTATTGGCGTTTTCACATATTTTTTGTGTATATTATAGTATCCACATTTTGATGTTAGTCGGATATTCCCTTGAAATGTCGTCCGCAAATGCGGCATGTCTACAGGCTTGGATGGCTGTACGTGGATATTTGTTTTGGTTAAGGCTGATTTGATAAATTTTTCTTACAGATGGTTCTCCCTAAAGAAGCTCCTGAAAAGGCAAAATCCAAGCCGCTGAAAGTAGCCGGTGGAAAAGTTAAGAAGCCAGCGAAGGCGAAGGAACCCAAGAAACCTGGTGAGGAGAAAATCCGATACAGGCGCAAGAACTTCCGACTAGGAAATGGAGTTTACTTGTACAATGCAAAGAAAAACAAGACAGCCATGTACAAATTCATCTTCAGGAAGAAGAAGAAGCCTGTAAGTAGTAGGTCCCATTAAAAATATGCCACATCTGGGAGTGGAGTCACACTGGACTGTCAAGGTGTTTTCTTTCCTGGCATTAACGGGTTGTCATTTGAAAACAGTGGCAGCAACTACACTAGCAACCAAATCATTTATGTGGTTGATAGCAGCAAGCAGCTATTCTGTGCCTTCAAACTACAGCAATTTTTTTTCATCTGTAGGTGTTCCCCAAGAAACCGAAAACCGTTGTAAAACCCATCGGAGGAGATAAGAATGGAGGAACCCGAGTTGTTTTCCTGAAGAAGAGGCGTTCGCATATTCCCACTGCGGATAGGTAATTTATTTGTTCAATGAACCTAAACTTGCTTTGACTGATCTGAAGCCTATCGCATGTTCTATGTTTCAACCTTAAGTCCAAGAGCATGTTGTTCAGATTGTTAATTTTAAGACAATTGCTTTAATACTAGGTTATTTTTTATCTTAGGCTGAAGAAGCACCCCTCGAAGAAGAAGTTCTCCGAGCACAAGCGTTATCTTCGCAAGTCGCTAACCCCCGGCACGGTGGTCATTATCCTGGCTGGCCGGCACAGAGGCAAGCGAGTCATCTTCTTGAAGCAGCTTGGCAGCGGTCTTCTGCTTGTCAACGGTCCCATGAAGATTAATCAATGCCCCATGCGTCGTGTGCCACAGAGTCTTGTCATTGCCACTAAGACTAAGGTTAGTGTCGAATTTCACCACTGACTGCTACCAAGACATAAAAAAGCTGAATATTTCCAGCATAGCAAGTGCTGTTCGGCATTCGAACAGAAAAATAAATAATAAGAAAAATCTATTCCTTTCAAAGAGACGGGGCTAGTGGCTCAGGTCCTGGCAGTAGGGCTTGTAAATTAGATATGTAAACAGATACTCTTGATTAAATCCAGGGCTCTGAAAAATGGCTTGGTGGCTGCATGGATGGTGCATTGTACTATGGATTGTGTGGTAGTTAGTTGTATTATGGATCCAGTTAGTGTGGTAAGAGAATTCTTTTTTGTACTTTTCAATTTGCATCTTTTTTAAGCTTTGATCCATAAGCCATTTCCATGAGTCCAATTAGGCATCTTATCGACCTACGATTTTGTAAAAACAGTAGCCGACAAGCTGCTTGTACATTGTTAAGTCTTCACATATTTACAATTAAAACTTCCGGGACCTCTAGTGCAATGCGCGGAAAATTATAATCACTAATGGCAAGACCCGAGCCACTGCCTTGTGCGGATATTAACTAGCGAGGGATATTTCAGATGGCAAACGATTGCCTGAAAAAAGTAGGTTATACTTAATGGAATGATGTGGGCATCTCCTCAGGAAAATAGCAATCTATTTACTTGATGCGACCATGTAGTAGGTGACAGTGTCGTTGTTGCCAGGAATGTAAAAATGTGTATGATGAGGCTGATTGTTGAGCCCCGATCGAGCATATGGTCTATGTGTTGTGAAGGATGGGATGGTCAAACTAGATTCAAGAAGGTTCCGGTTAACAACAGCCCCAGTAGCGTTTTGTGATGCAGCGTAGTTATTGCGAGGAGGGTTATCCTTTTAGTACAGAGACTGCTGTGATGGATTGGGTAGATTGCTGGCCCTGAGAGTTAACAAGTTTCCTTACATTCACAAACGCGCTTAAGCTCAACCCACAATTGACGCAAGAGTAAGCGCAACGCGTAAGGAAATTAAAACCGCCTTCACAGATGAGACTGTTTTAAATTGACGTAGACGGAACGCGCAAGCGTAGCGCGCAGAGCGCAACGCAAGGAGATGGTTGTATTTTATCTTTCCTTACGTCTGTCGTTGTGTCAACCAATCGTAGAGCAGGAAATCGATGTTTCCGCTTCTTGACATTTACGGGTTCGGAGTTATGTCGTCTTTGTGATATTCATTTCGGTAGTCGTTTTTACTATTCAAAAGTTTCCATCTTCGCACTTCTATGTTGTTTTTTTTACGCAAGTAGATTATAGTTGTGTTATATTTGGTTTTTCCCGCTTGGCTCGCCGTTGCGTTATGACGGCTGTGGACATAGGTTTTGCTTGCGCTTACGCATTCTGCGCTGTGCGTTACGCTTGCGTCAATTGTGGGTCGAGCTTTAAGCCGTTGGGCTTCAGTAGAATCCGGATTTGATTCTGATGTGTAGTGTTTAGGCAACATTTAAGATTGGTCATGGGCTGCGCTCTCAATCTGGAGCCTGATCCTCGAGTGACAACCCATTGTTTCTACCATATGTTGAGCAAAATATGGCATGGAGCGTAGGGTAACAACGTTGCCTATCAATGGCCATGCAAACTTCCTCATTTGACCAGCAGGGCTGCCACTGTCATTGAATCCCTTTTTAACACTTTTCCCCATTAAGTCTAGACACTAGTTCACAATACAAACTCCTGTTAAAAACTGGTTTTCCTTTGTTTTCAATCATTTTTACTAAATTGGAATCTCAGTTTTGCTAACTCCACTGCTGTAACCAAGTCATGACAGAAGTCAAGTATGTCAACAGAACAGCTGTCGATGATTCTTTAGTTAAAATTCAGTCGTTTTTACTTTGTTACAGGTGGATTTGACCGGTCTTGACATCCCCGAGAATATTGATGACAAGTACTTCAAGAGGATCCATGATAAGCGACCCAAGAAGGAAGATGGGGATATCTTCAACAAGAAGAAGATCAAGTGGTCTCCAAATGCAGAACGCAAAGCTGACCAGAAGATCGTGGACAAGCTGTGCAAGAAAGCCATTGGCAAGTTCCCCAAGAAGGAGAGGTATTCATTCTTGTCGTACCTCACAACCAGGTTCGGCCTCCGCTCTAGCCAGTACCCCCATCGTATGGCGTTCTAAATGTTACATTATATATAACTTGAACAATAAATGTGTTGAGGTCGATATGCTTTCATGTATATTTTTTTGTAGTCTGTGTTTGCCTACCATCAAATCCTGGTCCTTATCTAGGTAAGGAATGTTATGCCTATAAATTATTGTGGAGGATATTTCTTTGGGTGGTGGTAAGTGATTTATTTAGGTCACAGGTTCTTGGCTGTGTTTAGAGGGGTAGTGATCCTGGCAATAACTTTCAAAACCAATTACTATAAAAGAGCCTCCCACTTTGTGGCATGGTACCACCACTGCTTTGAATACATGGCAATGATGGTTGCTAGGTAACCAAGGAATGGGGGGATCTCAGACTATCAACAAAAAGACTTAAAAAGTCAATTCTTTGCATTTAGTAGATCTAAATTCTTGTTCGACATTTAGCTAGAATCCTTTCGTTTCACAAAATTTTCTAGTGTTCATCACCTGCATCGCTGTTGATTCACATAGTACTCCTCAAGAGGTCTGTACTAGTTCTTGTTGACTTATTGTGCTTTCCTTTATAAGCAGCTATGACAGCTGATCTAACTTTCAAACAATGTCATACATCTGTATACGTTTTTTCTTGTGCCTAATGATGAACTGACATTTCAGATCATCCCCGTGGCCTTCCAGAAATTGTGTTCAACTGATCGTTCTGCAGGAATTGACCAAATCACCTCAATACCTTTTCATTAAAAATGGCTACCTCCAATATGAAAACTACTGCGCTAACTACCCCTGTAGCAGCAAGTCCTCTTCCTGTAGCAGTTGACCCTATCCCTGCAAACGTAAACCCATCACTAAACCAAAGTAATTTCAAATCAAAGCAAAACAGCGTTTTGCTTGCCAAGTCTATGGATAATGCCAAAGCTTGTTCGGAAATTTCTTTCAAAGAGTTTCTAGATTTTCTACGTACTGCATATCAAATCAATGAAGCAATTGATGGGAATCAAAAAGAAATACCTACTAATCAAAAAGAGTTAGATTGGACAGAAGTAGCTCAGAATAAACTGATGATAAAATTACTTGACATAGAATGCACAAATGAATCAAACGAGACAATTACTGATGATGCAAATAACAAAGACAAAAAGACACGCTCTCCGCGATACAGAAGTCCCATAAAAGATCCAGCTACCAGAAGTAAAAGTGTATCAGACCTGGATGCTGGGACAGTACAACCACCTGAATTAAGCAAGAGCGTTGACCAACTGATGAAACGCAAGCTCAATGAACTCATCCAAGAAGGGTTACTCGATTCGGTGTTGCCGTACGTTGTTCCCAAAACTTCTTTAGTTCCTCCTGCGCCCGTGCAGGCTCCTACGAAGAAGGTGTTGGGTTCAGAGGGAAAGAAAACTGCTCTTGGGGTATCAAAGGACAAACAATGTGCAGCAACAAGAAGGAAATCTCTTGCTGAGTAAGTATTTGGAAACCATTATGAGGGCGCTGGTAGCTGTCATCCTATTTGGTATTTCAAGCTTTTGAAAGGTATTGAAAACAATTAATGTACAGTATTGTTAAAAAATGAGAAAAGCAGTTGTATAGCATCTGGATTAAATGGGAAAAATCTAGATGTCTTTTGGATTACAGCAGAGTCGATGGAGATGTTTTTGGCTTTTGGTAGTTTGCAGTCAGGCTGGGTTTGCGATCGAATAGGATACAACAGTTGAATAGCTACTAATAGGTGAGTCCTGGTACTGATTTAGGGGGATGGTGCCGGTTTTGATCAAAAACCTGGGCCTTAAAAGCAATGCAAAAAAATTAGTTTCCTGTCCTGAAAAATGCACCACTTCTACATATTTGTGTCAAATGACTCACAGTACAACATTCCGTCAATATGTCTTCATTAATTTTGCCTTTTTGTATATTTTCCCAAAGTTCACTGCTTTAACCCCATTAAATCTAATTTTTCTTGTGTATAATGCTTACAAATGATTCGAAAATACAAAGCTTGGTCTTTGCGTAATCTATCACCCTGTCAAAGCCTGCTCAAATTATTAAAACACGCTTTTCGTGGTGGTAGATCAGAAGTGGAAATCCACGTTTGCGATGAAGTGAAGAACTTGCGGCGAGACTTCCGCTGCCCTCAAAAGCTGCTTGTGGCCAAGATGGGCTACTTCGCCGAAGTGACGACGGGTCAGCGACTTGAAGACATGGACATATCGGTGCATTGTGACATTACTATCTTCGACTGGCTCATGCGATGGGTGAAACACGATGCCAAAACAGAAGATCAGGGACCACAGCTTGGTAAGAAATAAAAATTAAGGTTTTCAAACGAACTGTTAATTAACTGGGTATGCCAAGAACTTCTAACAGACAAACTCCCAACATTTCACTAACTATATTGAAAGCTTCTTCAGGGCGAGTCGGGCAGATTTTACGTGAACAAGAACTTATATACTATATGTTATTCACTTAAAATCTGCTGGGCTCGCCCTGAAGAAGCTTTCAGTATAGTTAGCGAAACGTTGGGAGTTTTTTTGTTAGAAGTTCTCAGCAGTTAAACCCATTCACTAACAGTCTTTTTCAAAATTAGTGCTGAGATTAGGCAGAAGACATAAGTCTTAAGAATTTAATAAGTCCTAGCCAACTGCCACAAAAGCCTAGAGAGTCAAGCAAAGGTAAATCTTCATTCCAGATGCAAGCAATGTGGTGCCCATCCTGGTGTCTGCTGCGTTCCTACAGATGGACCCGCTCTTGAGGGACTGCCTTGATTTCTGCAGAGCCAACGTCAACGACATCATCAACGTCTCCAACAATCTGTCCGGTATCAACGACAGCATCATTACGAGGCAATCAACTCATCGTGAAATTTCTGCTTCATTTTACTTTTACGGAAATCAATCTTCAGTACATTTTTTTTGGTTAGGAAACATTGCAAGCGTTGATGAGCGAGCACCTAATCTTTTCTTTAAATTCTTCTCCTAGTGAAACTTCTTGACCAAATTCCCTAAAAACTTAACAACTCTATTCTCATACACTTTGCGCAGACAATTCAAATATTAAGTCGGTCGGACTTTCCAATTCGCTTGAGAGTGGTAAAAACAGACAAATTAGACAAAGAAAAACAGGGGAAGTAACAAACTACATAGAAGAATTCATTCACCTTGCTTGCTTGATTATATTTCTATAACTTAGAAATATATTTATAGGTAATAGAATATTTATTTCTGAATAGACCACATTCAAAAAGCCTTTCTAGTGATGATTAAAATCGTGTGTGTAATGCTTTTCTTATGGGGTTACATTTTAAAAAGTCCTTATTGGCTCTGAATTAAGCCTTTTTGAATTTTGTCTATTCAAAAGTTCCATGAAGGGTGCACGAAGCATGAGCTTGGCACCTACCAAGTACCAACCCACCCATAGATCTCCAAAACCTTCATTATCAGTTATGCATAGCACATTTTTACAAGTTTGCTCTTTGCATCAACAAATACCCGTGTCAATATCTTCATTCTCTGCATTGCAGGCTGGCTGGCATGTTCTCAAACAGCGAACTCGAGAATGTAAAAGACCGCAAAGACAAGATAGCCGGGCGGCTTTTCTGCAAGCTGATCGTGGCACTGGCGGAACCGCGGCCGGACTCTAATATGGGTCACTACGCCAGCCTGGCTGGACTGTACCGTTGCGCTCGATGCAGTCAGCTGTTGGTCAAGTCCGTAGCTCGCACTGTCCCGTGCCATCCAACGGCGATGAAAATGGACAGATTCGGAAACGTCACCAGCGTGCATGCAAGGTGATCTGGCTGCTGCAGTCTTTACTTTAAGGGAGCATTCTGTGTTACACCCACAAAATTGGTTCTCTAACCATACCTGCCTGTGTTAACTGCCACCATCGCTCCTAGCGGAAAAGTATGCTCTCCAAGTCAATAGAGTGTACAGTCTATACAGTGAGAGCGCATACTGCGTTACACCCACAAAGTAGGCTCTCTAGCCATGCCTTCCTGTGTTAACTGCCACCATCGCTCCTAGCGGAAAAGTATGCTCTCCAAGTCAATAGAGTGTACAGTCCATACAGTGAGAGCGCATACTGCGTTACACCCACAAAATAGGCTCTCTAGCCATGCCGTATGTGTCAACTGCCACCATCGCCCCGGGCGGAAAAGTATGCGCTCCTAATAAAAGAGTGTATGAAGCGTACATTGGATGACACTATCAGGTGAACACTATCAGATTTCACTATCTTTATTCACTATTCACTATTCATTATCACTATCACTATCAGAACACTATCACTATCAGATGACAAGCCATAAACCCAAACCCTTGACTCGGTCCACGTTTGCCGCAGAGACCCAACGTGGAAGCCAGCCCACACCCCAGTGAAAGCCATAAACCCAAACCCTTGACTCGGTCCACGTTTTCCGCAGAGACCCAACGTGGAAGCCAGCCCACACCCCAGTGAAAGCCATAAACCCAAACCCTTGACTTGGTCCACGTTTTCCGCAGAGACCCTACGTGGAACCCAGCCCACACCCCAGTGAAAGCCATAAACCCAAACCCTTGACGCGGTCCACGTTTTCCGCAGAGACCCAACGTGGAATCTGACCGACTACGTCCGTCAGCTCCGTACGGACTTGCGCAGCTGGCGTGCGGTCTACTGGCGGCTCTGGGGTGACGCCCACTTCCTCTCGTGCTCCACGTGTCACGCCCACTTCCCGCTGTGCAAGTACGTGTGGTGCAGCCACCACCCTGACGTGCCGCAGTTCTTCTCGCTGGACGGACATCGGACGGGACAGAATCTCCCAGTCGGCAGATATCCCTGCTGCGGCGAGCGAGCCTATCGCTTCGAGCCAGTCAGCAATCCCAAGGTGAGGCGGTTTGTTTGTGTCAAAGAAGGTGGAGGGGTTAAATTCTTGATACTCATTCGACCTAATTTCGGCAGTTTTTTTCAAAAAAAAAAATTGGGTTTAACTGCTGAAAACTTCTAACAAACTAACTGTCAACAAAAAAAACAAAAGGCAGTTTGTTTGTTAGAAGTTCTCAACAATTGAACCCATTTACTAACAGTTTTTTGGAAGGTGGAGGGAGCTATTCAGTGATGAAACCACGCATGTACCATGCTTAGTACCGATTTCACAAAATTTTCAATCGGTTGATTAACTTTTCAGCCTTTGATTAAAAATTTGTTTTACTAGTTAAAATTTGCAGCAGAAAAACTACCAATACTAAATTTTATCCAATATAAATTATTGGTGCAACACAATTTTCGTTTTCTTTTGCTTAAGAATCGATAATTTGTCTAGGGACTTGGTGTGTTAATGTATTTATAAGTAAATGTGTATATTTAATTAATGATTTACCTATAAAGCCTTACGTACTAAACACCCTTATAATCTTAGCACTAGTTTTTTTGAAAACAATATACCTATGTAAATATGAAGCTAGATCAACTATTATTACCTATTTCGCTAACGAAAAACCCATAATCAACGACTGCTGCTGTTGGCATTTCGTTTCGTTCCGATTAAACCACTCTTGGCCAACATTCTTCCCTCTCCCTTCTCTCAGGGCTGCCAATACCGGGAACATCAGCCAGAGCTGCCAACACAGAGGGAAAACACCATCCACGAAGTGTTCCTCCGCCACCAGGCGATTATCGCGTTTAGTCCCCCGCAGGCGCCTCCCAGTCCTGAGCGCGTCACCAAGCTCATTCGTTCCAAGGGTGAGCACCCGTCTGGCAGTTCGCTAGGCTGGCTGGAGTTGGCTATGCACCCTCTAGGATAGCCATGCTGTTTTTGATGTTGTGCTCCGTTCTCTTTGAATATACTGTTAAAGATGTCCTCTGAAGAATATTAAAATCATAAGAATATTAAAATCACTTCAAAAATACCTGCTTACTCGAGGACACGAACCCCGGACCTTTTTCTAACCGGGCAAATGCTCTAAACCACTGAGCTAAGCAAGGTACGGTATTTCGGGAGTGATTTTAATCTATATGAGTGGTAGATCTCATCTTTGAAACATGTCAAAGCCACTTAGATTAAATTCTCAATTGAGATCTACCACTCATATAGATTAAAATCACTCTCGAAATACCGTACCTTGCTTAGCTCAGGGGTAGAGCATTTGCCCGGTAAGCAAAAGGTCCGGGGCTCAAGTCCTCGAGCTCGCAGGTATTTTTGAAGTGATTTTAATATTCTTAAAATTATTACTAGCCGTGTAATTGGCTTTAAAAGTTTATTCCTTGTCAATATAAAAATCACTTCAAAAATACCTGCCTACACGAGGACTCGAACCACGGAACCTTTGCTTGCATGGCAACTGCTCTACTCTGAGGTTGCACCCTGTTGGCTCAGTGGTAGAGCAGTTGCCATGCAGGCAAAAGGTCCGGGGTTTGAGCCCTCGAGTAGACAGGTATTTTTGAAGTGATTTTTATATTCGTAAAATTAACACTAGCCGTGTAAATGGCTTTAAATTTGTAACCCTATGTCTTCAATTTTTCAAAATCCGTATCAAATCGGCGCCAATTATTTTTCAACTTGGTTCGCCTTTGCCAGTCTCTACAAGCTGGAAATCAGAGTGAAATTAGTAGTACTACCACATGGGCTCAAGAAGCTCCAAAGAAACCTAATTTTGATTTTGAGTTGTGTGAATTATAGCGATGGCAACTCATATAGGTCCCAAAAACGTAACTAATTTGACAGTAGTGTGACAAAACCCTGATTTGGGGTGTTTTCTTTCTTTGGGCTTTCATTTTCCTTTTGCAAACCCAGTCCCACCCTGCATGTAGATCTACTATTTTAGGTTTCATTTTGTTTGTAAAAATTGATTAAATTAGCTTGATTTTACTACATGTAAATGTAGTGTACGTATGCCTAATGTATTCTATAACGTGTGATTTATCGGTCGATACATGTAGACATGTGTGGAGAGGACCTCTACCAGCCCCTCTGGTGGCACGGTTTGGAAATTGCCCCTCCACGGCCCAGACTCGGAATCTTGGCCAAGTGGGAGGCTCATCACAAGAAAGACGACAAACCAGCTGTAATCTCGACGTCGTCAAAGCCTGCAGGTATGTTTTCTGAGAGCAATCATCATATACAGTGGCGTAGGAACAGGGGGGGGAGCGGGGCAAGGGGGGCAATGCCCCCCCCCCCCCCCCCCCCCCCCCCCCCCCCCCCCCCCCC
>QKMV01000653.1:0-20452 GCA_003287335.1 Lednia tumana
GGGGGGGGGGGGGGGGGGGGTGTCAAAGGTCAAATTTAGATTTCATCCCGAAAGCCATAGTAAAAGTTGAACGTTTAGACACATTTATGTCCAGTTCCCAAAATATGAATGCCCGCGGTTCGGAGCGCCGGCGGGGGAATCGAAAAATGTATGAAATTTCAGGTTGGCTTGATATTCGTTGCTGACTAATTCTTGCATTACAGATTACATTCTGATAGTTACATTTTGAAAAAGTAATTTTTGTAAAAATTAAAAATAAACATCAATAGAAAAAGAAAACCCGACTGCGTAACCGAAATGTGGTCCGGCCCATGGGATTAAATGAAGGAAGCTCAAATTTTGAGGCGAAGTGGGCATCGTGTGGAAAAGACGAAATGTCTGGCATAGATTGCGAATCTGGCATTATATGGCATACAAATTGCATCGGGAATGTGAAGACAATAAACCTAGTTAAGATAAAAAATTTCATTTCAACAACTTACAAGTCTTCTCTTGCCACCACTCTTGCACGAGCTTGCCTTCCTGGAGCGGCGCGACCTCCTTCTTTTCGATGAGCAGCCCATGTTGTTGAAATTAGAAAAATAATTTTTCAAAAATTATACGAGCTCCAAAAAACTTCTAGCTGCACCACCTTCGAATTTTGTTCTACAACAATTATACATTGTTGAAATATGTGATTGTTAAACTTATTTTTAAATCACGGCTTTCTAATGTTTAAAGGTTCAAACATATTTTAACAACAGAGACATTTTTCATAATCGCCATTCCAGAGTCAATAAGTACTAAATGTAAACGCATCCCCATAAGAATTGCATTGCCAAACGAATTTTGATCGTCCGTTTTACCTGTGTAATAGCAATGATAAAAATGGCACCAATTAGTACCTTATTTTTTAACAGTCCGGTACACATTTTTCACCTTCATAGGCCGGATGAATCACCTCTGCAAATGGCCACAATTGTGGCCGTTTTGCAAATTTTTAGGCCGTGCTTTCACGTTTTGCGTATTGTGGGACATCTGCGATAAAAATTAGAATTTTATTTGGACGAGATCTATTTATAGCCAAACTATTAAAAAATATAGTTGTCCCTCTTATCAGAGCCGGCTGTTATAAATTACGTTTATGATACGGCCTTTTATGCACTATGCAGCATTCACTCCATTTATGTTATTTGCTTCATTATCCAAACTAGGGCTTCGCCGTAACGCTATATGCAGACTCGTTGCTGGATGAGCACAAAGCTTCTTTTATAGAGGCAATTTTGGAAGTCGCTTACTTCTTTTCAATAAAACGTTCGGTTGCAAAGAACCACGCATTCAACTAGTTCACAGGAGAGAAACGGGAAATTACAATAAAAAACTTCAATACTACAATTACTTACTTCAATAAAATAAGTAAATTTAAAGCCCCTGACATAACAGATCGCGCTGAAAATTTTATGTGATACGGTGATTGCGAGTTATTATTTATTATTAAATGGTGAAATTTGGCGTGGAGAGTGTGACAAAGTTCCATTCAATATAAAAATATCACAAACATGCGATTTACAAGAAATCAACTGAACGGATTACGCTATAAATTTGACTAAGTTGAAGCCTTGCAAAGGTTTCCTAAAAGTTCAATTGTATTCAGCGAAACCGTTTAGCCTAGACAGCAAACACATAGTGGAAAAAGTCGGAATAATTGCAAAACTTTACAGAAATGCGAATTTGGAAAAAATAGTACATAGATGGCGCTCAGAACGTTAGCAGGTTTTAGATCAGAAATTTCTAAGGTTTCCTGAAAGTTTCATTTTAATCCGTTTACACATTTGGCCTGCAGAGCGCGAACAAACACTAAAAAACAGAACATACTTTTTTTCTACGGGTAGCCAAAATGAAGTCTTTGCTCCGCTCGCTACACTCATCCAATAACTTCACTCCGAGTTTGATTTTGGCCCATTGTATAAAAGCCAATCTGGCAAATGAAGGCTGTGATTAATTTTATTCTGACATATAATTAGTTGACCAGTAAAGTCCCTTGGTATTGAAGATGTGCAATTATGCTTTCAAATAGTCTGACGCGCATTATAGTTGCAGGTATGTTATAATATTATACATCCCCGAAACCAAGGCCTTAAACCCATGTCTTGGATCCAGAGAATTTCCAAAATCATCCGCCAGACATGCTAAATTACAATGATTAGCACAGTGTTTAAAGTATACTCCCCCCTGCCCCTCTGTATATACGTAATGGGTTGTACCCAAATAATTAAACACGACAGTGAAATCACCGTAAAATCATTGAAGATATCTAAAAATATTTAAAACAGCTGAAGTTTATCTGGATAGCTCTAAGCAGAGTTAAAATTAAGAACTAAGGTACTTCACCTAAGTTCTACTATCGGTCCTGCGATCTTTCCCTGGCGACTGGTAACATTATATACTCGCAGCTCAACGGGCGTTTTCCATCTTCGTCCAAACTCGATTTTACTCCCATAAGCCCAATGCTATTTGATACCTTCCACAATATACCATAACCATGCACATCTAAACATTTAGTGTGACATTAATTAACAACGACTCGAACAAATGCGACTTATTTCCACAGGAGTATGCCGAAACAGCTATGAACGAGCTACTAGGTTGGTATGGGTACGACAAAGTGGACCGAAGCGATACTCAGGGGTTGAATCTCCATCACTTCGCGGCCCAACGTTCGCCGTCTGATCTTGATTCTTCCGACGACAGCAGCAGTCCAGGGCGCCGCGACGCCGGCACAGGGTCTTCTCGGGGCAGTCCGACGCCAGCAGGTATGGTACCCGAGAAAGGATTCAAATCATTTGCAAAATCCCCCGCACTTTTGTAAACGGGAGGTTTGTTTGATCTCCCATTGGTACAGGTATTTCTCATAAGCATAATCCAGCCTAGGGTGCCTAGGGTTTCTTGCACAGACCTTGAAGACTCGCTGGTGTTTATTATACGCTTTTCACCTTAGCATCGGGTCCTTAACCACAGGGTCTCTTGAAAAATCCTGGAAGACTTCAGGTATTTATTATACGCTTTTCACCCTAGCTTACGGTCCTTACGGCTTACTGCACAATTATTCAAGACTATATATACTTATCAATTAAAGAATATAATTGATTAAAACATACGTATAAAACGTGATTAATCACTGTATTGTGAATTACTGACAAAATAAACACTCCTGTAGTAATTATTAATGACAGTAAACAACAAAAATAATACCGGGATGGTTGGTCACCAGCATTGCAGAGTCATTTCGATTACTAGGCACTATGGCTGTGGCAAACGTTATGCCGATACACCAAAATAACGATATTATAGCACGCTTTATAGCAGCGCTACCAACTACCAAGCACGATCATAGAAAGATGCTCTGAAAACTGAAAATACGAAGTCGCTCACACAAAGGCATGGCAGTCAGCCACATTTGTAACGTACATAAATACCAAAAATGAAAATATATAAAGTGGGGTTTAGATGGTAAGTACTTTTAATAAAGTCCCAACGTTTCACAGAACATTTTTTTGCTTTTTGAAGGTCTAAAAATAATAAATACCAGTTGTTTCAGTATTGTATGTCCTTAATTGAAAAATCAAACAGAAGGGCTTGTTAATTATCATGTGAAAACATGAAATACTAAAACCCAGTTTTATGTAGATATTTTCATTCTTATCACAAGTGTCAAAGGTTAGGATTTGATATTTTATAATGAAATTAAACCAATGAATATACCTATACCTATACCAACACCTATACCCTTATAGAATATAATGAAACATACATGATGCATCTCCAAATGTGTAATGGCGCACGTGTGCAGAAATAGACTACGTGCTCGTATTGCTCGGGGTCAAGAGTTAGCCGCCTAAGAGCAAGTGCCCATTGTTTATCATCAGTCTCGTTATGGCGGCATTATTAAGCTAAGCACAGGTTTTCACACCTTATAATTACGTCGGTTTGATGACCGCGCCCATTTCATTCATGGTTGGTGGGGGTGAACTGACGTGGGGCGTGTTTCCCGCAGACACTAATAATGACCATCGAGGACCAACAATTGCCTAAGGCCCGTGGGAAGGCAACAGTGCTGATGCTGATGGTATACTATACCTACTCAGTTCAATGCCCTACTAGTGCAAATTATTTCTTTATGATTTTAACCTTGCTTGGTTCCATCGCGAATCACTGGACGAAATGTATAAGTAGTAAGTACTACACCTATGTGTATATTTTTTGACGTCAGCAATATGATGCCTCAGGTGAAATATCTACTGCGGTTCCTCCCTAACTAAAGGTTAGGGAGGTGAGCATTTATATAGATCTCTTTGTCAGATCGATCTGTCGGTACATCTTTATGATCGTTGTTTCCAGTTCCAGTTTAAATCCAAGCAGCAGACGAAACATTCAGGATGTTCGACTAATTCAAACTGCTTGTCGGGTGTTGAAGTGCGAAATCACCATTTCCGATCGAAGGCAGCTTGCTGTGTCACCTTTTGCGTCAAACGTCGAATACGCGATGCGTTCAGAGGAAAACAATTCACATCATTTCTGGACTTTTCTCAATTCTCGGTGGCTTTAAAATTCCGATGTTGCGTGAAACAGGTCTGTTTCGTGTTAGCCTCCCTGGATCTTGTTTGCGAGCGTGTATCAGCCAGGGCCTTCTCGAGTATCCCGGCGCTATTTTCGGCCCGCGCTGTTGGCCGTCGCAGCACAACACGCAGGCATCGCATATACCATTCAAAAAAATCAAACCTAGCGGCATCATTCAAGTATTTGCATGACATTTTCCCGAATCGACGTGGTGTATCGAATCATTCCCATGTGAGCTAGAATGTAGTATCTCCAGGGGTATCTCCAAATCAGACGTTGGAGTAGGTGTATTGCAAATCTGACCGATTTGAGTGGATTTACCAAAAGATCAATGAACTTTGAATCTAACATATGGATATTCATCCGTGGATATAGCTTTATATTTGTGGCGAGAGAAATTTACTACCAAGGGCTGGTTTTACAATATGTCTGGTTTAGGAATTATCCAAAGTTTAACCAGGAAATAGTGAAATCTGATTGGCTGTTGCAGATTTCCATGTGGATGGACACTTAACCAAATGATTTATAACCGGACGTAAAACCGGCCCCTATGAGTCAGAACGTTCACCAATAATATTTTGTATACAATTAAGTGAGTGCCGAGCTGCCACTCTCTGTAGATGATATTAAGGACACCAGCAGTTCTCCTTTGTCAATTATGAGTGTGATCGTATGTTGGCTCCGGCGTCGTACATTATGTCTATGTTGAAAGCAAGCGACGGCCGACGTCGGTGGTGGCGTCGTGGCGTCAGACGTCGTGGTCTGCAGGCAGGGTCGGACCGCACCGCACCGCACCGCACCACACCACCACTTGGCGTTATGCGATACCGGTCGTGGTGAATTATTGTTGGGCTGGTCCCGCCTATCCTGCTCTCTCGGTATAAATAGAGGAATGGTTCACCAGCTCTCGGCTAGTTTCCTCAATCTTTGCCAATATATAAACTTATTATCAAGTCATGCTGTGCAAACGAGAAGAAAAGTTTTAAAAACCGTGTAAATGTGTGACTGATATCTTGTCAGAAACTTCATTTTCTCTCACATTAAGAAAACCACGAAAAAAAGCTTTATCTCGGTTCCATATCTCACTCGCACACTACACAAAATCAACTCCTACCTCAACTCGCAATTCACGTGCAGATTTGAGCAGAGTTTAGTTCGTTCTGTAATCACAATACTTATCAAGTGGAGTCCGGCAAGTGCTCTTTTAAAGTCCACCGAACGGTTTGGAAAGTTGGACACAACGGCTCTAAGTAACATTGCACTGGGTCAGAGGTTGGATGGGTGACCGACCACTGACCATTCATTCTAGGTCCTAGTTCTGTTCGGCAGAGATGTTAGAGGGTTTCAAGCTGTAGTACGGCAGCTTCACTTTCCTTGATATCATCCTCTCGACACTCGACAGCACGGATTAGTGGAGAAATCCTCAGTTGTTAGCGCTTTTAGGCAGGAGTGGGCTACGTGCCGGCACCGGGTTGCCCCTGTTCTCTGTTTGGTTCAATTCCACCATGCACCGACGCAAATAGGCTAGTGCCACGGCCACGGGGCCAGATTGGCAATGCAGTGCGTCGTTAGTCTCCAAAAATCAATCAATCTTAAGTACAACCTAGTAATAAACGATTATATTTCAATTGGCAGGTGCTAATTATACGTTTAAGAGCTGGAAAGAACAATCAGAAAATACATTTTTTAGACACATGTCTATCTCGTAATTTTACGCTAGTCAGAAATCACGCGAATCGTTATCAGAAATGTCTATGTATCGTACTATTTAATACCCATTTATATTATCCATGCAGTGGCGGAACTAGGCACCCGGACGGAAGGGCCCGCCAGTTTAGGGGGCTCTGATGGGAGTTTCGTTTTTTACACTAGTTGCTCGAGACATGCCATTTTATAATAATAATAAAAACAATAATTTTTAATCTTTTATTTCTCATTTGCTTCACATCTTCCCAAAGGATGCAAACCGTCACTATAGCTAACCGCACCATAAACATTGCAGGTGTATTGAAGTTCGACAGCCAGAATTTATTTGTATACATCCCGACGATCTGTCGTCTGGTTTTCCGCTTGAGCTGGTTACTCGGCAAAACACTATAATGGTTTCAGAAATTCGAAGAGTGCAAACTGTACTAGAATATGGCAGCTAGTATTCGTTGAAAACAGTGCGTTACCATCAGCACATTTAGACTTGGGTGTGCGTGTGCCCTCCCTTTTTTCTTTCGTTACCAGTGAGTGTGACAAGGGTCAAAAGGTCGTTTTTAAAGTTCAATATGATACAAAATTATTTACGAAACTCAATGGGCCAAAACAGACTATCAGAATTGGCTGTGTTGAACATGAAGCCGCTAGGGATAAGCAAATGGACATTGATTATGTAATTCAATGACCAAATAAATCGTGGCATCGTACACCATAAAAATGTATTTTCACATCTTCTCTATATTGTATACTTAAAAGCCAAATGAAGGTAACTGAGAAAAGAAAAATTGACTTGGATTTCTTCTCAATTGCTTATGCCATCAGCCATGTTTTTGACATCGTGCCGATTTTCGCGCTGATTCGGCGTTGCTGTTATGATGATTGATCATTACCGCTTATCAGAGTGGAAAGGGGAGCGAACCGCACCGACGAAACCGGATGGACGATGACGTACGACTAAAAACGGAAGTGATCGGACTGAGATAGATAATCGAAAAAGTCAAACGATGTAAAATATTGACAAACTCACCAAAGAACGTTTGAAAAGTGCGATGTACGAACTCTCTATATAAAATCTAGGTTGCTATGTTTCCCTTTTGAGGAAAGAGCTATCCATCGTACATTTGTTTGATGGCATTTATATTTTCACGCACCTATGGCCTTGCCTTTTTATGCACCAAATGGTTGTAAAGTAATAAACTGCGTTTTTCCTAGTCCGCGATGGCTCGTGAGAGTTGAGCTAAATAAATGAATCATGAATTTGGGCGACGAGCTGCAAAATGCGTTTGACGGATACAATAACATCCCTGATGGCAGCCGTCTTCTAAGAAATTCGTTCCTTTGGCTTTGATCCGATCATAATTACTTGCACAAAATACATTGCCAACGCCGTTATATATTTTTCTATCAACACCACAATAATGGGTTTTGTTCCATTTTATCGATGAGGCGATTGGTGGATAGCTCGCCTATTGTCGCACTTCGGAGAAAATCAGGTGTGAATTTACAACCGAAGGCGGTACCACCCTGCGACGTGAATTAGCCAATCAAAAGAGGCTAATCAATCTAATTAATATTACACCGCGTCGATGATGAATGTTTTCACCTCACAATTAGTGCATTGTCTTGATTAGACGTTCAATGGGGTGTCCGTACGTGATTGTGATAATGAAAGTAATGAAAACTATTTCTATGGCTGATTAGTTGGCGAAACGAATGCAAATTAAATTTGGTGTACACTTAATATTAGTCTAAATGTGAACGAATTAGGACAAGAGAACGTGCGGAAGACCTATAGGTCAGAATTAGGCTTGAACGAAGATGTTACAGTCCACCGCTGAATGAGATACCACACTACTGCCAGTAAATTGACAATTAGCTTAACAGTTATGAACTTGGTAATACACTAATTTAAAAAATGATTGATTGTAATGAAATATGTATTAACAAAAGCACATTAATTAAATTAATGACGAAAACTGAGAACTCCTGCTTTCGATAGCGATCGGTGTTGTTTCATCATTATAAAAAGTATGCGGAATCCTTTGATTAATAAAATAATTATCAGGTTTCAAGATATTCGTTTTATAGAAACCGATAGCAGTATAGAAATTTTTTAATTCGCGTATAATAATTATGAGTTAAATTGTAGTTCACCCCATTTAGGTTAAATTTCATTCACTGTGTATTAACCGTAACCCCCCCCGCCCCCCCCCGATTTAATCAAGTCACATTGCAATTTTCCGGTTCGTTTCATTGCCTTTATTTTATTGATCTAATTATATTAACTTATCGAGGAGATTATTTATTCGGTATAATATATTAAACATGTGGTACATGTTGGACCCATAGGCGTGCGCACAGGGGCGGCCGATACGGCCCGGGCCGTACCTACGATATTTCCAATTCTTATATTTTTGGCTTTTTATTTTTTTAATACTCAATCGCCCGCAATGACACTTCCGTGAAAGAGAACTATGGATGGAGGATACCTCAACGACAACGCGCTCGCTCGCTCTTTACCTACCCAAATCAACCATTTCATGTCCGCCAAGTGGCTTGTCAACCAAACAAAATTTGTGCTGCAGCTAGCCACTACCAGAAAGTATAACATACCTTATTTATGCCATTATTCTCAAAGGAATAGGAATTGTACCATATTTTATCTAAAATCCTTTTAGCTCTGACTGTTTCCTAGACTCTCACCCAAATACCTAACATAAATTATTATTTTTCTTGCATAAGTCATTCTTCTGTACACGGCAAAATGCTTCTGATGATTTCAGTCATAGAAATGCACTTATAGGTATATTATTTTAGCTGATCACATTTTTATTTTCTTAGGAGTGAATTCAAACAATCGTTGATGCATGTTATTAAATGTTTAAGACTCATGTCTCCTGACTAATTTCAGCACTAGTTTAAAAAAAAACTGTTAATAACTGGGTTAATGATCGTCGATGCATGTTGATTGCTAACTCTTGTCGGCAAATGTTCCTTTAAATAAAAAAAAGTGAATTGGAAATAATTTCTTGCCAGGTGCTATCCAGCTCGTGGACTGTTAGCAAAGTCAGTAGTCAGTACTTCTTTTAAGCTGTGTGTAGAAAAACTAAGCCCACGTTCTCAAAAGCGATACATTTCGAGGACCAATTCTTGATTATTTTACTGAAAAAAAAACGCTCAGTTACGGTAGGTACAGGCAACTTAGATTTTAGAGTTTCATGTGTACCCATAAATCAGAAGGTTTTTCGATGATTATGATTGTTTTGTGTATCTCTTATTAAAATCACAGAATGGGAGATAAATATATAACGGTTTGGTCGTTTAGGTGGGAAATGTTTTTGTTCGACTAAATTGGATGATTATGTCATTTTTTTCTAATCAAGTCTTCCAAAAGGCATTTGTAGACACGCAAAATTATCAGACTAAATTTTGTCTCAAGCGCGTAGATTTGCTCTAAAAGTGACGTTGAATTGAATTTGTTGGCACGCCCTTTTTTGAGCTCCCTTTCGGCACAATGCGCTCCAACATACATCTAAGCAATTTGTGATTTTTTTTCTGTGCCGTACCTAAGTGTTCACCTTGCGCACGCCTATGGTTGGAACTTTAAATACTGCGTCATGCCCTATAAAATATCTCCTATTTCAGCTGATACTCGATGCGAAACTAAATGATTCTCAGAAAGCATCCCCCAAACCCAAAGTTTGCAATAAGTATTACGAGCAGCTCTTCAGGTAATGTGATATTCGAAAAGGTGAGCATGAAAATTAAGTTAGCACTCGCTTCGCGAGAGCGAGTCCCAAGCATTTAGAGGGGTTTACCGTTGATGATGTTCACTTTAATCAGAGGCTAGGACGAAAGATGAGATCTGTTCTGTGATGTTTCGAAACTTTTCACATGACCTCAAATCACTGGAAAATTCGTTTTAGCATTACTAAGGTTACATTTGGTTCAGATTTCTCTGCCATCACTCTTCATCTGTTACTAAATTTAATGAAAACTTTAATACGTATTATGCTATTATTATTATCTTGTTCTATCTTTACACGCTTTTTCTCATTAGTTAGAGAGGATGGGGGGAGATTCAGGAAGATCAGCATAAATATCATATTTTCTGGACCTTTAAGGGTTCTTCTTATGCTGCGGACTGCCTACATTCTTGCGCTTGGGCCCCATAATTTCTCTCGCTGCCTGCAGTCCCCAGCGTGGTCGAATATTTTCCTATACTACGTATTCTTGTAATGTCTACAAGGGGATATTAACACGTGAAGCAGTGCCGACCGTTTCCTAACTTTCCTTTGATTGAAATAATGAACGAGGACGATGTTTTTGTAGTTTTTAGTTGAACACTATAACCGCGACAGACGGAAGTTAATTTTGGGCAACAATTTAAAAGCGACTAAATATAACTAATTGAAAACTTTATATAAGGTGCAAATCTGGGACCAATTAGCCGTATTACAAATACGGATGGTAGAGTGGCATAATTTTTCCACTTTGCCTATTTCCGTACTGTCTAAAGACTCTGTAGCTTGTCGGTAGTTAAACGGTAGTCGGTTCGTATAACGGGCGACTTTTATATTTTTGGTTGCTCGATAGTCGGTTCGTATCCGTAAAATACCTCCTATGGCAAAAGTGTGACAAGAGAGAATCTGCTAATTCGGAAACGTTCGGCGTCACGTGTTATACAGGTCTGATCAAACCTTATTTTTATTAATTTCCCCCTAAAACAGTAAAAGCGGAATAAGACGTGCAGACGAATTTTTGTATAGGTACAGTCTACCCTGTGAGAGATCATACTGCATAACCCCCACACAATAAGCCCTCTCGCCATACTTCCCTGTGTTAACTGTCACCAGCGCCTCTGGCGGAAAAGTTAAAGTTCTCTCAGTAAATAGAGTGTACCTCTGCTGGCTCTACCGTTGGAGATAGCCTATGATAGTTAGCGAGAGAGTTGGAGATGAAAGGACAAGGTCCAATTGGAAGCAATTTTTAAACATTTTGCTCGAAATCCTCCTAAAAGACCGCCGTAAATGCTCAATTTGAGGTTTTTTCGATAGCCAAAACTGAAAAACGAAAGTAAACTATCTAATTTACCCCTTGTTTATTCTTTTTTCTCCAAATCTCTTGCCTGCAACCATCGGCTATCTTCAACGATAGAGCCAGCAAAAGGTATACACAACATAGGTCTGATCAAGGTTTCATGCGCACCATGCACAGGCGCTCCGCCAATTTCTGTCGACGTTGCTTACTCTTTTACAACAACTTCGTCGCTTACTATCGTTGTCTAATGTCGATATTCACGGGTACAGCCACTATCAGTCTGGAAAATTACCTGTTTGTTGCTCATTCGTTCTTAAGTTTGACGCCTTACTGTGTGCCGTAATACATTACGCGGTGTATCTCAAGGAAACATAAAGCGGGCGCTGGGAGAGATACATACATCTATGCTTCTATTTGTGGCTTCTATGTGTTTCAATGGAGCAAACGTGATCTTTGATCTCCTTTCTCTGCCAATTTATGATTCCTTGCGAGAACTTGATTCAATGCACAATAAATTGTGTTGACGAGGCAAGGTGTGTGAATTATTTCTTGCATTCATCGTATTTTTTGCCTTTCCCCACTCGCAAGAGCTCTCATTCATTTATACAGTAACAAAAAAGCGTAAAAGCGCGTGAGCACCTTAATGTTGCTCACCCACCACGCACCACCAAAAGGCACTACCAAAAGGCATCATCAAAGGGGCAATTGACCGTCTTCCTTCCATTTCCCTTCACAAATTCTCTTTCCTGGCTCTTCCAGAAGCTGCATGCAGCTTTGGAGCCTGTGTGTCTTCTAGGAAGATTAAAAGTTAAAATGAATGTTGGAGATCGAACACTACTCTCTCGTTTTTTCTCACATACAAACAAGTATTTTATCGCCAAAAATATGTATCACTGAAAGTGGCATGTAAATTCATAGTTTTCACGTGACTTCACAAAACATTTTGTGTCACAAGCATGGCCGCTGTGTGTTCACCCAGATGAAATTAAAAATCGGTTTGCGTTCGGTTTTCACGGGACGTTATCTTTCATCTGCCCGGAGCGATGGCCATGACTGCGTCACAAAGTGGTCTTGTGAAAACAATGAATTGGAAAGCTATTAAACGAGGAATGGATTTGGTACCCAATGACGATGGATACATCCGCTTGATTTCCACTTAGGGCCAGTTTTTCAGTGCACAGTTTAATATAAACGGTCCGTTAGGATAAGAATGAAGACATCTGATTGGCCGTTGCCGTGGTAATAACAAGTTAACGGACCGTCAGGTTTTTAACGGGCCACTGAAAAACCGGCCCTTAGTGAAACAAATAGGTATCCACATGTCTCCAAATGTATTCAGTATGGTTTTGTTGTTTTGTTGTTGTTGTTGTTGTATAGTTTTGTACTTTTGTACTTTTGTACTCTGCATTCTGATAACTGTGAACATTGATACCAAAGTGAACAAATTGATCTAAAACTCGAACAAAGATCGTGAATTGGAAAACTTTTCTTGGGCTTCAGTCCCAAACCACGAACCTGCATGAGAGTGTGAGAGAGTTTGGGAGGGGGGTAATCCTGATCGAGTTCAGGATTACTTGCCCAACAAAATTCAACTACTATGTCATTGTAAATAGCTATTCAGTGGTGTCAGTACGGACGTATCACGTGGTTACGACATGGGTAAATTGAACATGGAGGTGGCCAACGTAGAATCTGGATGTTGGTAAAAAGATGTTTTTTGAATGAGCACGAACGAAAGATTTCTTCAGATTTGAATTGTCGCCTAAATAATGAGAGAGCGAGCGGATAGGAAATTCTAATTTACAAAAAAAATCTCCTCATGCATGATAGCTAGGAAACGCTCTGTCTGGGCTTCATTTCCGAGCCCTTGCCAGAGTATTTCATTGCTAGATCCCAATTTATCAGAATATTTCAGGTATCATTTTAGTTTATTAAAAAAAAAACTGATCAATCGATTTATTTCAAAATACTTACAGATCTAAGATAGAAGAGGACTGACTCTCAGATTGTTTTAGTCGTGATCTGCCAGCCCACCTGGGCTGTGCAGTGCCAACAAAAAACAAACAAACAATTCTCCATGGTGCCATAAGAGTTGAATTTAGACGCTTCGCTCGCTTTCACTCTCTAGTTCAAAAATATCGCAATACAGAAATGGAATCGCATTTTGTCGGTATTCGTGCACACTGTATCCGTGAGGCTATCCTGACAGCGCGTTAGAATTACATGAATAGTGTATGTGCTGACCAATAACATTTGTTTCCGACAGACCCAGTAGCGGCTCCTCCTGGGTGCACAATCTGCGCCTGGTGCACCAAGATCGTCGAAAACAAGCAAGCTTTCAGCGTGAAGACACCAACGGGACAGAAGGCGTTTTGCTCGGAGGTTTGCTTCTCGCAATGTCGGCGTGCCAACTTCAAGAGGAACAAGACGTGTGATTGGTGCAGGCACATCAGGCACACTGTCAATTACGTCGACTTCCAGGACGGCGAACATCAACTGCAATTCTGCAGGTACCCACGGCGTGGATCTTGATGCGACGATAATAAATTCGATTGCATTCGACGATCGTTGACCTTGATCAGCTGGTAGACACGGTGGACGAGTACAGCAATTAATTTTGGAGAATGTACCGCCCCTTCCCCATGCATTGTTATGTCAACAGTAGAATTGGATTCTTCGGGATTGCTATCAGTATAGGGCTAAGCATGGACTGAATTTGTATATGGTATGAGCACGATTAAGGTCGCTTTCACATCGAACACAAATTAAAAATACATCGATAAGTTACAGAAGGGAAACTGTACGCTGTAGGGGGCTAAAGGAATAAATGAAATCCACAAATTTCCTCGCGATAAAATTGGGCAATGGTATGGACATCTAAGGGACACAATTGCAAAATTTCCCCCACCCACGAAGAAAATTCTGCGGGAACCCCATGCTGCAGTGTCGTTGCCGATTGGTATCCATGTGATTTTTTAAACATGGCGTGTTTGTCGGCGTGAAAAAGCGTCGATCAAGCAATTTGATCAAATTGCTTAAACTAGGACACAGGACTTTTTTTTTATATTCTTTTGGTTTTTGGAGTTCGACAACTGCAGTTTGTCTCGAAATTGTGGGTTGATTTATACCATCGCCGAGAAATCAACTTCACAGTTGCACGAAGATTTGAAAGGGAGCAGCACCTTCAAAACTTTCATAGACAGATAAGGATCAACAATTTGCAATTGCAAGAGTTGCAACTATTTGTTGTGTTCGAAATTCGTTTTCAGCGACGTTTGGCTGCAGGGTTGCCTCAAAAGGCGGCACAGATCAACCCGACCACAGAAATTTACCGTCCTTCTTTTCGCCATTTTTTCCATTTTCCCCAATTTCTCATTATCCAGTTGCTTAAGATGATATGTTTCCAAATAATTACAAAAATGTCACTTTTCGCGACACACCGTTTGGAAATCGCTCCTCCAGTAACTAAGTATTCAAGTTCTACTATAAAAACTTCCCCATGTTAATCTTACAGAATTTCTGCTATTTTCGAAAATTTTTATGAAAAAACTAGGTAACCGATTTACTAGAAAAGCTTTTACAATGTTATTCAGAAAAGAACCAACACTGAATTTTTTTTTTAGCTCGATCAACCATTCGGCGTGGCTTGTGGAGCGGCAACAAAAAAGCTTAAGTGCCATACGGTTTAAATGGACGACGCTTCACTCACTTGCTCTAACAAAAACCTAGAGGTTTTGATTACGAACAGAAAACATTTTCAAATATTCAGGGGACGGGGCCATTAGGTCGTTTGTATTTGTGGCAAGGTCAGCTTCCCCACCCCATCCTTATCTATACATGACGCTGTATAATATGATTTTGCAACATTACCAAAAAGTATTTAAAATCATTTGTATCGAAATCATTTTTGTTGCAGTGATAAGTGCTTGAACCAGTACAAGATGAATATATTTTGTCGCGAGACTCAAGCCCATCTGCAGATGCATCCCCACCTCCAAGACGGCGCTCCTCCTGGCTCCGGGGCTCCCGGGGGCGGAGGTCTGATAACCCCGGACCTCTGGCTACGAGACTGTCGATCAGATTCGCCTCTCTCCGACCGTTCCATCTCGCCGCCGCCTCCGAAATCACCGCCGTCGCCACCTTGCGCTATCTCGTTGAGATCTCCGTCTCCTCCGCCCCTGCCCGTCAACCCTCCAACGAACAGGAAACTTCGTCTGCGACGGATGAGTCGCACACGACGAAGGATGGCGTTGCCAGCAACGATCACGTCATCATCGACGCCAACGGATCTGCGAACGAACTGTTCATCCCCGCGAAGCGGTGACGAGCAATTCATGACGCAGCCCTTGAAACACAACAATATTCCACATCTTCACCCCCTACCAACATCATCCTTAATGCCACCAATTTTACATCCACCCCCGAACCTCTTCCGTCCTGACCATCCCCGTCCACCATTTTTACCTCATGGAATGTTGCCTCCACCTCACATGCTACCAGACCACATTCGCTTCCCACTCCTTCGAAATCCTCTCCGACCATCGGCTCCTTCTAGCGCCTCCCGGCCGCCTATGATGCCAATGCCGCCTCATATGCCGCTCAATCGGCCTCCGTTTGGCTTTCATCATCCCCCTCCAAGAAGCCTCTTACCCCCAGTTACAATCATGGTGCCGTATCCGATCATAATTCCCATTCCTATACCGATCCCCATTCCAATACCGATTATGTGGCCAAAGAGTAAATTGATTGTCGATGAGAAAGAAACATCGGAAAAAAGTACGGGGGAAAAAAGCGATGAGAAAACCACGGACAAATCTAAAGAGAAAAAAGAAGAAGGACCCATAGCTGCGTTTTTAAGGATGACGACACCGTTGAAACCGGTGGCGAAACCGGAAACGGAAGAAACGAAACCGAAGTCACCGTCGCCGAGAGCTCCTCTGCGGAAAAGGAAGCGGCTCGCCGAGCCACCGAACGACGACGATGCACTGGGGAAGCGCAAATTCGTGCCAGTGTGATTTTGTACTTTTAATTCTAATTCACTAAAATACTACATGTTATGTAATGCATCTAGTCTGCACAGGAAACATTTTTTGTGTGCGTGAGTAGAAATATACATCTTTAAACCATTTAAAGAAATTTTGCTGAAATGGAATCCTTTATGCGTCCACAATTTTTTGAAGCTCTGGATATGTACGCTGTTTTTGTTAGGTTCACATTATTATGATATTCTTATGTATGTACAATTAAACCCCTATAAAGTATTTGTATATTAGTTTATTAACCATGATACAGGTACGTAATTTTGCTTTCTTTGTTGCCTCCAGATAAAAGGATTATCAAAATAAAGAGAGGCGTTGAGATTCTTGCAATGCGAATTAGACTGAGAAACTAATTTTTATCTCCGTAACTAGCCGTGCACTAATTCTGGGAATCGGTGCGTTCAAATGCACTAATTCTTGGAATCGGTGCGGTCAAATGCACTAATTCTTGGAATCGGTGCGTTCAAATGCACTAATTCTGGGAATCGGTGCGGTCAAATGCACTAATTCTTGGAATCGGTGCGGTCAAATGCACTAATTCTTGGAATCGGTGCGGTCAAATGCACTAATTCTGGGAATCGGTGCGTTCAAATGCACTAATTAAGCACTACTTCAGCTGATAAGTTTCGTAATAAAATTTCACGCAGCAAATTTTATGCTTTCATCCAGGGTCATAGCTAGCAAATACGACACTGATGATTGAAATAGAAAAACGTAGTTTCAGAAAACGGTCACAATTTTTAATCTCATAAGAAATAGCTCAGGCGGCTGGTTCAAACCACAATGACTCCATTAAAAACCAATCCCATGAATAAAAGATGCCATAACAAATAACTTCAAATCTTTTTGTGCGCTTACTGATTGATTTCAAGCTTGAAAATTACGTTCAATTTTAATGAAAAGCGTTTTAAATAAGTTGCAAATACTGTGCTGCTGAATTTGTGGAGAGCGCGGCGAATTTTTACTTCTCCTACGTAGAATAGAGTGATTTTAAAAATACCTGGCCTCATCGAGAAATTAGCCACAAGCTTTGCAACACAGGATTGATGATTTATTTTAAAACGCGTACTATAATCGAAAGTGATTTTCAAGCTTGAGTCAAACAGGAAACGTACAAAAACGTTTGAATTTGTTTGTTATGGAATTCATGGGATCGTTTGTTACCTGGGAGTTATTGTGATTTGAACCATCCCCCTGTGCTATTTCTTAAAGGAGAAGAAAAAAGTTTAAACCGTTTTCTGGATAATGGTTTAAACAAAACATTGGGCTTGTAAATCAAAATTAAGGTATATCCTTTTAAAACACTGAGGTTCCCGATAATGCGTTTTTCCAAGCTGTCATCCGGCAATCGAGGTAGCAAGGAAAACTTATGGGTAGACGAATGCAGGCGGTGACACCTCAGAATCTTTAATGCGACTTCGTGTTACCAAAACATAACAAACTCATATCAACAACACAGATACGAACAAGCTACCAATTTACCTCTCCAACTAGTCACAATTACTGCGTATTCATTCAGCCCACATACATCTGCTAGGCTAGACGAAGGTGTCATTACTGCAACAAAATACACAACAAAAGAATGAAAAAACAGGTGAGAATATTTTTTTATAAGCACTATGTATGTAGGTATCTGATGTACAAGTCAGAATTCTAGGAAAAGTGCTTTTAATTATCAACATGGCACCTTATATCTATTACGCCTAGTCATTATTCTCGGTATACTGGCGAAATAGGGTTCACTGTCTAGTCTGGGCAGTGTAGGGTTGCAATTGAGAGTTGTAAATGGGAAGGTGGGGCTCAGGCTGGAGTATCATCGAGACATGAGTAAACATTTTGGTTGAACAAAAATTACAAGAAAGTCAATTTGAATTTGTGTAGTTATTGCCTCCCATTTGGAATCATATTTTAGTGTTTGCAAACTTTGCAAAATCACTTGATATTATCAAAGAAATCTAGGACACAAAATAAAAATAGATATTTCTAATCAACGAATAATCACCGGATACACGGCCAAATTTTTCAAAATAAAAATCGTATCAAGATCGCGATATCAGTCTATATCCAGCAAAGTGAAAGGCAATCAATTAAATTTTACGAAATTGAAATTAACTTAATTAAATTTTGAATTAGGAAGTCATGCTGAGAGGTTAGAGCTTTGATACTAGCTTCTGAAAACTATCAAAATGGGCGGACGCTTGATTTAGTGATAGGCATGACAAATGAGATTGGGCTATTTAACCCCGCCTACATTTCGACCCAGCTGGGGTGATATTTTCCACCCTTTTCTTGTCACTTGTCTTGAGCAGGTGCCAAAATTATAACATACGACTTCAATCGCTTGAAAGATATTTCAATATTCCTTTCCAGTTTCATGCAATTGAAATTTAACGGTAAAAAAACGAATATGAATAGAGCTTTAAAAAGACATGATGTGGCCAGTATTGTAAATTTCGTCGAAAAGTGAAAACCTTGTGTTTTTTGTATCATATAATCCCAAAAACTAAGCAAATATTTTGTTACCTAGCCCAGCGCCCGCCGGATGGGTGGAACTCGGAAGAATCTTTCGACTTCAGTACGAAATGTTGGTTTCGCCTTGTATTTTGAGCTTTATTATTCTGGGCTTTGCATTTTAATTTGGGCTTCGCTTCTTAAATTTGGGGTTTATGTTTCAATTTGGGAATCTTCTTCCGATTGGTTTCAGCCTCAACAATTTGGGCTTTGCCTTGACATTTGGGCTGAGCTCTCATAAACAGCTTAAACCTCATTTTGAGCCAAGTAATTCCTTTATTTATCCAATGAGCCGGCACCCCAAACTGAGGGCTTTTAAACTTTTGTTCACTTTATATAAATGTGACTGAACGTTATATTTCCGTAATGAAATACGGTAAAAAAATCAGAACTTGGTCCATCGCCCCAAAAAGGGCCCATTTTTGATCGCATGGGGTCGTGATCCCGCGTTGCATAAAGTTGGCAAATGCTCAATACTTTTTAAACTCTTACTCGAACAGTATGAAAACGTCTAAAGAACATATTTAGTTAGTGAAAGCATACGGCTATACAAGCATATTATTAACAAGGGAACTCGCAGGTGTACCCGCTATTAATAGCGCGCTAGCAGCCCTGCGGATTTTTAAACGTTTCGTTTCCGTTTCCTTTAAACTAGGGCTTTGCCACAACGCTTTATATGAACTCGTTGCTGGATGAGAATTAAAATGTATTAAAAAACTTAAAAAGATAAAGATCCTTTAAAAAAATACCGACACAACGATTTCTGACTCTGTAAAATGACAAATGGCTATTTTTCCGGTCACCCACTTCTTTTTTCTTCAAAAATTTGACTGGCTGCTGTGAAACATGCATTAAAATGGTGTAGACGAGAAACGGGAAATTACGATAAAAAACCCACAAAATATTGAATTTAAAGTGATCGACATTTCAGATCGCGCTCAAAATTGGATACAATCTTTTTTGAAACATATGAAACGGCCTTGGAAAGTTTCACCACAAACAATGCAGACCTGTAGAGTATGAGAAAGTACCATTAACTCTAAGAAATATATCAAAAACGTAATTTCCAAAAAAACAACTAACCCGATTACGCTCAAAATTGTCTCACATCTACGTTCACACCTCAAACAAATATCCTACAAGTTTAATTGAAATTGACGCAGCCGTTTGCCATACAGACAGCAAAAAAGCAGGGAAAAAGTCGATAAAATTATGAAACATGTACAGAAATGCGAATTTTAATGAAAATATTTCATGGGTCGCGCTCAAAACGTTAACATGTTTAAGTTCAAAGAAAGGGAAGGTTTCATGGATTTTCTTTTTGATATCGGTTCTGGCGGTTGGCCTACAGAGTGCGAAAAAACACAGAGAAACGAAAATCGAAAAGAAAAAACACTACACAACAAGCTTTTTTTCTATGGTAAGTTAAGCTGAAGTCTTCGCTCCACTCGCTAGGCTCATCCAATAATTGGGTATTTTCACGAAATTTTACTGTATACTGGATGAGAAAAATGTGAAATCTGATGCCAAAAGGCATACCCGATAGGAAGGAAATAATGTAT